>AWWV01010853.1:0-145674 GCA_001974805.1 Corchorus capsularis
TTTCATAACACCCCACATAATCATCATATATATGATATATATATATATCAGCTGGGTAAATTATATATTTTTGTTTCCAAGAAATAAAGTGATTTTCGTCAAAAAAAAATAAATAAATAAAGTGATTTTCGTCATCATATGTATTTGCAGAGTACGTAGTGAATATATTTTGACTTTTTGAGTTTTCAGCTAAACGACCAAAAATGAATTACGAGTGAGAAGTAAATTAATTTACTAAAAGCATGCATTAATAAGGGAATACTTCCAAATATATATATAAAATGTGATTATCCCCTGGGGCCTGGTCCATGTGTGAGCTTTTTTATTTTGTTCAAAAGTCCATGTGTGAACTGTGAATGATAAAAACATACTTATGATATGATGACATTTGATATTTACATGAAGTGTAATTTATGTTTTGCTTGTAAAAGTACAAACATGTATGCATAGACACAGGCATGAATTAAAAGGAACTCTATAGTATATATATTAATATTTATTTGGTATCAAAAAAATTAAAAATTATTAATATTTTATTGTCAATCACCATAATGTTAACATTTGGCATAAGTACCCAAATATAATAATTAATAATTACATTTTGCATGTGTGAATTGGGAAAAGTTTAAAATCTTTGAAAGCAACATATATATATATATATATATATATCTATGCTTCATCATTCATATGGCTTAATTAAATTCATGTCACCAAAGGAAAAAAAAAAAAGATATAAATTTTTCTAATTTGTTTTTAGTCTCAGCCCTGGGTAAAGATATAAACAAGCATTCGACAATACAGTGCAAATGTCATTTCTCTTCTCCCTTTCTGGCCTTCTCCTACTTCTTTGCCTATATATACATTCTATGAAAAGTCAAATTTTCCTTCTTATATGTAATGTAACAAGTAGGGCCATCTTATCTTATCTAATTATATATATATATATAAATTATCTTATATATATACACATTATATAATAACCCATTTGATATATATTCAATCTATAATAATCCTTTCATTGTAAAAAAAAAAGTAAAATAACAATATGGGTTTTCTTTTGGCGGCTCACTTTGCTGGAGGGGTGCGTCAAGGTTATAAAAACAATCGACATCTTAGAAAATTGCAAAAAATAAGTTCTTTAATATTACATTTATAAAATAAAATATATCCTATGACTATATATGGGAAATTAGAAATGGCATTTATACAAGTACGTAGGCTCTGCATTTTTAATTTCCTTGACCCAATTAATATATAGAATATGCTCAAAGTCTGATCTTCATTTGTTATTATTTTCCTTTTGGTCATAAACGAACCACATATCCACATGAACACCTTTGTTATAATATTTTTGTATATATATGGTATATCACTTTCAAGAATATTAAAATTTCTTCGATTTCCCCTCATTCTTGATTAATTAGTAGTATAAAATATAGTGTGCCTAGTATATATTGTTTCTCCCTTTTCGCTTTCAAGTAATTACATGACCCATAAATTAAATGAAGAATATTACGCCTTTTTCTTTCTGTTTCAAGAAAAATTACCTCACTTTTTAATTCTCATTTATCATTCATTGAAAACAATATTTTTTTTCGGATAATTAAGCCATTCATTGAAAACAATTAATTCAAATAAAAAATCATTTAATTCATTCGTATCATAAATAGTACTGTTTGAGATGAGTTCGTCTTCGTCCTTTAATTTTGATTGATGCGTCCTCTCGACTATATGATTGCATGCAAGAATTAATCAAGGGAAGATATATATGCAATACCCTTTTTTCCAAGATCGAGATGAAAATATAGTACCATGCACACACTAAAATTTTACGACAATATATATGGAGGTTTTTTACCCCTAGGTGAGAAGTAACCGGCAATCCAAAATATAGGAAATTAATTAAAGAACCTTTTTTTTTCCTTTTAAAAAAAAGGAAACATAAACCAAATTAAAGATGACGTCGCCCCCAAACGGTCATATCCAAACTCTTGTTTGAAATTAAGTTGGGTTGAGACTACGAAAAAAAGAAAATGGAGGTTTTTAATAGAACGTGAAGTGCTGTTTGGTGAGCTAGCACTGCAGGATATTTATTGACGAAAACAAAAACTTGTCTGAGTTTTCAATGTCCACGCTACCCTACCCCTCAACATTTCCATTTATTATTATCTTTTCCCCTCACTCAATCTCCATATTCATTAGCTTCACCAAAGGTTATTCGACTAATTAAGGGATAATTAGGTTCCAGTAATCAAAGAGAATGATGATGTAATTCCCTCAACGATTAAGGACACCCTGCCCTACACAGTTCTATAACAGTTAATTATAGCCCCAAAATCTTTGGATTTTGACATTTTCATGCATGAACAATACTCATGTTGATCATGAAAGAGCAAAGATGAAACCTCCCTCCTTGCCCCAAATGAGAAAAGAAAGATTGGGTAATCAAAAATTTACTTCCAATATTATTAATATTGCCATATACTAATATACTAGCTATAGCTATAGCTTGTACATAGTATATGTTAGTCACTCGCTTTCGGTAATTAAGTACAATTAATTGACGGTATAGCTTTCCTTTTTTTATCTCTTATAATTCCCCTGCGCTTTTCAAAGAAATAGAAATAGTTCAAGTACTTGAAACTCAAAATGTATTGGCAAAAAATGGGGGGGAAGAATCAAAATGGGCCAGTTTGGAGGGTGAATGATTATTGTTCAAAATAAATGTTTCACCATACTTCAATCAATACTCAAGTATAGCTTAATAAAGATTATTGAAAGCAACACACCAACTTCCTTTATTTCAATGACAAACTATATTTGATGAAATCAACAACTTCGATTTCCAGTATTAATTAATATTTCTTAGAATAAATGTATCATCTCTCTCTCTCTATGTACGAAAGTAAATATTTTTGAAGGAGACAAGATATATTTCTAGAACTTGATTTTGGATTTGCAAACAGAATCAGCACTCTTGGTTCCAATTGTAACTGAGATATTACAACTACTGCTGCTTGAAGCTTTCAACTTTAATATATTGAACACGTTAACTTTACCATGCAAAGTTGTTGACGAAGTAAAATTTAGAACCCCAAGAAATAAAACATCATTCGTGAAATTATTACCGTCGGCTGCCAACTTGTCTGCAAAGATTATTACCTTTGTGCTTATGCTGTGCTTTGCTCGAGCTGGGATTGAGTCGTTTTCAATGGGGGCTTCCGCCACTAAGTTGCCACGATAAGTGATATAAGCTGTGCTGTTTTGGTATTTAAAGCCTCCATAGTTTCGATTGTCGATTGTTAATACTAAACCCAATGTGACGTTTCCCTTTATTACAGGAAAAACGACCAAATCTATGTTGTCGAGGGTAACAGATTGAGGGGTGACATTGGGCTCTTTGGGTTTAAGCAGGGTTAAAGACAAGGTGACTAAAACCACCACGATTATGATGATCAAAATTGCACTGACTCCACAGCAGATTTTCCATTTTCTTTTCATCACTCTTTAGAAATGTAAGACACATGAATTTGATGAAATGATGAAGAAGATGATTAGAATTAAGATTTGGGTAATTGTCCTTCATAAGAGCTGAATATGGCCGGAGATTGTTAATCTCGAAGTGAAATATAGGGGGAGTATTTTGTTTTCTTCTCTTGAAATGGAGATAAAAGCAATGTAACAATTCTTAAAAACTATACACATTTGTATTTTTAATTTATTTCTAAAGGACGGTTTGGAAATTTGTTTTTATTTGCGTTTGCTTGGACCGTCACGGCGTCACCATGTACGGACATTCACATTATTGCCACTTTATCTATGCTACATGACATTGACAATACGTTTAATATGAAACCTTGAAGGGATAAAATTTAGAGGAGTTTTTCAAATTAAAATTGTGAATATAAAAAAGAAATATCAGAACCATGATAATTATATCAACCTATCAATGGGTTAATGATGAATGAAATCATTAATTGAATATATATACATAACTTTTTTCAGTATTAGGTAATCACACTCAATTCTGATTATTTTGAAGTCGGTTCATGTTGAACCTAAAATGGGTTACACACTTTTAAGTCTATTTCCTTCTTGCACAAAACTCAATCATATATGAAGTCAAATGATTAGTTGCAAAAGGACTTTTTGTAACATAGAAACTTTTTGTTTGGAGGAAGCTCTAATGGCATCCACACAATCTGAAAATTAGAGTATTTAGTTGACTTTAATTGGGAACAATAAATTTGAAAAACTTTCTCTTTTTTGCAAATTGTACAATCACTTTACTAACCTAACTAATTCAACCAGAGCCTTGTTTTAAAAAATAAAAAAAGGTAATTTTTAATTCTCTCCAAACTCATTTAAAGCTATAATAATTGTTACTCCAAAAAATATTGATCTCTTAATTCTAGAAGTTGCCTGCTGGTTTGGGCTCTTACGTCGATTTTTTAGGCCCAAAAGGTCGAACAACAGCCCAATACAAAGCAAGTTCAAGGCCTAGAAAGGGATCGGTCAACTTCTTCAGAATGCCCTTCAGTTTGATTAAAATTACAGCTATATGCCATTCCCGATGACCTGGTCAACTAAACTATGAAACAAAGGAAAATTCTATCAACAAGAAGCCAGCAATGGTGAAAAGAAACAATAAAACAAAATTTACACTGCGTCGATTTCCTCCATTTCCAATCGGAATTCGCGTAGGAAGAGCACATTCTTTCCCATTGAAGAACACTCTCGAAGGAAATCCATCTCCTTTAGCTATATCGATCCCTTGTGACGGCTTCTTCTTAAACGAAATGACGGATTGCTGTTTCCCAGGAACGTCGGGATCTGTTTTGGGGTTCGTTCCGTTCATTTTTCCGATCAAATAATTCAAACCCGGTAATCCTTGGATGAAAATGGTGTTGTTGACTTTTTTCAGTAACGTTCCATTGAAAGAGTAAAGCTTTTCAAACCCACGGCTAGCATGTTTCTTCAACTGAACTGCAGTGAACCAATCTTCAAAATCGACTCTTTTCCAGTTAAAAAGGGTAATTCGGGCAGCCCACCCGTTTGTATAATCCGAAACGACATGCCAATTTATGGTGACTCCGCAATTGTCGCTACAGGGCAATGGTTTGGGGAGTGGGAAATGGTTAATATAAGCCCAAGCTCTGGCTTTTGTCGATCTGTTTTCAAAAGGAAGTAAAAGAGCCTCTGGAGGAAGAAGCATTGCCTTTTTATCTGGGTTGCATTTCGCTGTATTTGGACACCCACAAGCGCACGTGTCGCAAGGAATGACAGATTTGTTGTAATAAGCTGAGAATGTAACACAACATTTGAACTTGCCTTGTGTTGGTCGGGAAATGTTGCAGACAATTTGCCAGCTGGCAATTGCATATTTTGTGGCTTGAAGTCCATTTGAATCAGGAGTCTGGGTTGGATCAACTCTTATAGGAGCTCCACATTTGTAATCAGGGTTAAGAACTCCTTCAATTTTCCACTTTTGAGGAGGATAAATTGCTGTTCTGTTCAAATCAGGTGGAATTTTGAAGACTTGAACTTGGAAAACCGATTTGGACTTGCTTCCATCCATTGTTTCGGGCAAAACGGTACCGTTTTTGCAGCAAAATGGTATTTTTCCCAATTGGGTATCATTTGCTTTCTCGGCTGGTAAATCAAAGATTATAGGCTTTTTCTGGCAATTCAGAACTTGGGAAAAGTCCATTTCTTTATAATATTGCCCAGCAAGACCATATAAACAGCCTCCATGGTCAACATCTCGAACATAAGCTCCTTTCATTGAGTAAATAAATTCCCCTCTCATCCATTCCCAAGTCAAATTCCAATGGTCAAGCCGTCCCAAAGGATTACTATTCTGGATTGTCACCTGAGCCATGTAATTGTTCCCATAAGCTTGAGTGACATCATAAGAAATCGATAGGTCCCCTTTCTGACGTGGCAAGAACTTTGATTTTAGTTCTTTAGCTTTAAACTTTGGGTCCTTAACACAACATACATACATTGATGTCTCTGTAATAATGAAACAAAACACAGACACAAATTTCTTTTATTTTTATGCCTAAGAAAGGAAAAGTATTGAATGAAAAGAAAGATAAACAGAAGGAACTCACGTTGATGAATTGGTTTTGGGCATTTGTATCCATCATTTACAAGTTTTATTGTCTTGGGCATTGGAATCCTATTTGGCATCAGACCAAATTGGGTTCCACTCAATTCAACTTTTGCTTGGATTTGGCTAAGGTCACCGGCTGTGTTGATTGATGTTTCGAGATCAGTTTGAGGATATCCTGAAAGGTAAGTTCCGTTTCCGACAGGAGATGGGAAATCTTGGCCGGTTGTTAAAACTGCTCCACCGGCTGAAACTAATATTTCTCTGTTTTGAAACCCAATGAACATTTTCCAGGCCGGAAGCACATATGTTCCTGTGTTCATTACTGTTACTGTGGATTTGAAGGCCCAGGCTTGAGCTGTTGCGTTCTTAACATGAGGATATTCTTTTGTTCTTGAGATGAAATTATAGGAAAGGAAAATGCCATTACAATTTTCTAGGCCCTTGGGAAGAATGGGTTGTTCCTGTGTCACAGTGTCATCATCATAATCTTGAGCTAAACAAAAATGATTTGTGGAATAGAATAAAAAAAACATGACTTTCCATGACAATTTCATGATCTGAAAGAAACCAAATGGGATAAGAAGTTAAAGACAGAACATTGGAAATTAGATCAAACAAAAATACGAACTTGAAATTCTAATGGAAACTGTTTGTAAGAAGAACACTGGTTTTTTTTTACTAAGGATTGTTTTGGAATATGCAGGCAGAGATTGATCAGAGGAGAAATTGAGAGAAAGAGTGTTGGGGAAAAGTTGAATATTGGATGCTGCTGATAGAACAAATGTAGAATAAGTCAGCCTGAAAAACCTCCTCCTCTAAGTTAGCTATGTATTTGGCGGGTATGGAATTAACTGTTATTTGAATTTTTGTAATTCTAGTATTTAGGAAAATGTGAAATGACTCAAAAGCCAATACCCACTCTTCAAATGTCTTTTTGTAGCTTCACATTTTAAGTAACTTGAATTCTCTTCTCTAAAATTCAAGTTAGTCCAATTATTACTGGCTACAGCATGTAGTTAAGAATAACAATTACATTGGTCATTGGTCTTTGGGTTTCAAAGGTGATATTTCCAGACAAATATGCATTACATTCTTTCTCTGTAAAATGAATTTGGAAGGGTTGGAAATGAGAATCTGAAATAAACTATGATTTCATCCATAACAAGAAGAAAAGAATTAGATTCATTTACAAACTTGTTCGAACGGCGAATCCAATAATCTGAACTAGCAAAACTTTCCACCAACACAACTACAATTACATCTTCATAATTATTCCTTGTTGTAAACCAAAAATTTGCATCTGCCTTCTCACCCTTGGACATTGATCATTTCTTGTTCCTGTCATCACCCCAAGTCCCCAACCTAACTTACTTTTGTCTTTCAGTAAATGAAATATAAATACTAATGTACACAAGCTTTGTTCAAATTCCTACACTTCTTTTCTTGCCCTGATGAGAGTATCTCGAGAAAGGAGGAACTTCTGCAATCTTTTTCTGCGCGTATTGGTCGTTGATCAGTTCAAATGAAAAGCCACAATCTTGCATGATGATGATCACTAAATTGTAAGGTCTGCTGCTGATCCCAATTGAGTATATGTAGCCATGGTCTTTGATGTTCGTGATTTTACGGAGGAGGATTTGGGAGAGGAAGTTGACTTCTTTTTCCGTTTTTGTTTCTTAGGAATATCTGTGGAAGATGGATCTCTTAGCACATCTGGTGCAGGTTGGCATCCCATTGATTGTTCAAAATCTGTTAGAAACCAATGAAAGACATTATCAGAAACGTTATATCAGTTTTAACAAGACAACAATATTTAGTAAGTGACTTTTGTTCTTAGGTGTCATTTGTTGACAAGAATTAGAACCCTTAGAATGTGAAACTGCTAAGACATCTATGATGAGTGATCAAATTGTGTTACATCACTAACAGAGAAAAGCATATCACTCACATATGTAACCAAAACAAGGACAGAAAACAAAAAGGTAAACCCAAGGACATCTTCCAAACATGAACTTATAATTTGACATAGAAAGTTGAACCAATTCCATGAAGGCTCAGCTTTTAGGAAACAAAGTTTAACATATCCATATCTGGTGTTAAATGTTAAGCAGTTCTATTAAAGGCTTGGCCTGGTTTGTGACAGAGACAGTCCCAAGTATCAATTCTTTGCCAAATCAGAAGGCAAAACCTTCTGGTTTGGTCTTCTTCTGTGGATTAACTATAGACAGAGTTACTAAAGAACACCTAAGTTATTACCAGAATAAGAAGTTTGGTTGATCATATTCAGTCTGAGTCTAAATGATCTTTGAATTAGTACAAATTGGATATGTTAATGATCCAAGCATCCCCATCAAACTAACATTCATAATTTTAACACAACACAATTGATATAAGAATTTTCAACTTCCAAGAGGCTAGTTGGTGTTCTTCTAAATGCTTTCAGGGACACTTAAATTCTTAACAGCTTTTAGGCAAAATACATCAACTAATTAAATAATTGTAATTAAAAATGAGATAATTATTGAAAGGGGCCACTAAAATGAACTCTCGTTAGGAATAGTAGCCTATAGATTCTCCTTAATAAAATTTTATGCAAGTTTTGTTTGTCCCGTGACAGAAGAGCCAAAATCTTCCTCTTGGGAGCAAATAATCTTAAAAACTTTCTCCATGTCTTGGAAATTTAGCTTCAAATAATCGAGACATAAAACATTTCCCCTTATCAAAGTGACCCGTGAAAGGGCCCTATATTTTTTATTGTCCTATTAGCCACTCTCCACATGATATGATACCAGACAATGCTTCAGGGATTTACTATAATTTGGCAAGTATAATTATACCCTTTGGCTTTACCTACCATTCTCTATATTGCATGTTCTTGTTTATTAATTATTTTAAATCCAAAACGTGCATACATGTAAAGTATGTCATTATCAAAGAAAATAAGGAAAGTTGAGAGAAACTTGCCTTGAGAAGACCAAGTTGTAGGATTAGACCCTCTGGAATTGCCGATTGATTTTGCTGTGAAATCAGGATCTGTCTTGAATTCATTCATCTGCATCAATTCCAAAACCAAGACATCAATTAAGAGATAAATTGGAACTAGATTGAACAGGGAAGAGATTTAAAAGGAAATGCAAATAATGTAGCCAATCATACCCAAGTGGGTGGGGTGCCAGAAGGGCCATCCCAACCAATGTGTGCCACATGTTTAACATCTGTCGGGTACCCAATTTCCATCTCTCGCTCCTTCACAACTACAACAACAACAACACCCTTTCCCATCTCAGTTCCAAAGCAATCAAAAAGCAAAAGTAACCCAGAAAACATGCTCAAACCCATTCATAAGTTGTAGCAGACACATATATGCAAAGAGATAGACAAAAAGGGACTTACCAAAGATTTGGGTAATGTACTTGAATCCTTTAAAGACCCCTTTGATCTTTTTAGACATGATGGTGAACTAACTAGGAACACGATGGAACAGCAGCCGCTTCAAGAAGGATGCAAAAACCTCTAGACAAATTATGGAGAGATTGTAACTTTTGCCTGCTGGAAAGTAGTTTTGTACTTAGATTTGGGGTTTGTTTGCTTTGAGCTTTAGCAAATTACCAAAACATAAAAAAACAATAGAAAAGGACAAAAAGTTGCTGCGTAGCAGAGGAGTAATTACATGTGATTGAGGAACTATGTTACCCGTGAAACAAGGTTAGTATCTATCCTTGGAGCTAAAGCAAATTTTGATTCTAAATCCCAAAAAAAAAAAAAAAAGTCTATAATGTACCTAGAGAATACGGTGAGGTGAGATGATGACAGCTAGAAGATTCAAGAGAGAAGCAAATTCTTCTTCATCTTCTTCAAGCATTGATACAAGGTTCGATTCTTCATCTTGCTTGCTATTTTCACTTTTGATGAATCAAAATCAAAACATGCAAAAAGAAAACCCTTTGACAGAGAACCCCTTTTGCAGAAAAATAGAGAGAGAATGGAAGGAAATGAAGGGGAAATGAAAATGGCCGCTTTGAAGAGAATAAAAGAGGAAGGATTTCTAAAAGGAAGAGAAGAGAAGGTGGGGGGCCATGAAGGGAAATAATAAGAACCTCCAAAAACGAAAGGTGAGAGATATGGGTGTTGGGAAAAAAAGACAAAAACAAGAAAGAAAATCCAGAGTCAAGACATAAAAAATCGGGTGGTGGCTTTGTAATTAGTTTGGTTTTTAGATGCACAACACACAAGATTGTGACCAATATTTTGTTCTAGTCTTTGCTTTGTTGTTCAAGCGAGTAAAGCGCGGAACTCAGGTATTTTATATATCAAGGAAAAATGCTATTGCTTGCTCTCTCTCTCTCTTAAAATACGGCCAAAAACCAGAAGACATGGAAAGAGAGAGAGAAAAAAAAAGATTATGCTTTTGCAGTCCAAAGACAACTGTTAAGTTGCAGTTTTGAAGACGTCTTGATCTTCTTAAACTTACATCATTGTGTTTACTACTCTTACATAAAGGATAAGTCAAAAAGAAGGGAAAAAAATTAAAAAAAAAAGAAAATGAGGAAGAAAGTTTTACAACTTTCACAACAAGAAGTCAATGAATCAGGAACTGGTGACCAAAAATAACCAAAGAGGAAGACAGCCATTTCAGTTTAATAGGGTCAAATGGTCAAATGCAAATTACCTTATACAATTAAATTGTTAATCTCTGTAGGAAGAAATTAGGTAATCAAAAGTCAAATACCAAAGAATCATTCATTTTATTTGGTTCATAAACAGAAACGTATCTTTCATAACTGTCAAGCCATTTTTTTTTCATCTTTCGTGCCGCCCACATGGCTTAGTAGTCATACATTTATTATTTCTGGTTTTGATACGAATGTCAATTCTGGGAAGGTTTGAAATCTGATTTTTCTGTATTTGCTTACAAAATTCTTCCTCTGGGTTTTTGTTAAATATTATTTATATTCCTACATCATCTTCAGAATCTTATGATACAGCTAAACTAAATTTCCAGGCTTTCTTTGGAAATCACAATGTTAGGTAATTTAGATAAATAAATTATATAAACTATAAGTATTGATTGTTGCAGCCACGTTAGGCGCGCAGCTGTCTCTTACAATGAAACACAACAAAGCCTTATAATTTCTTCATTTTCCTGATATAGTAATGTTCCCGATCCTCATCTGATTGAATATAATTCTGATGTTTTCTAATTATGATTTGAACAGTAAACAAATTTGAATATCCTTAAGGTGTTAAAGAATATCTGTTTCCAACTTATATAATGTTTTTGCATCTCTTGTAGGAATCTAAGGTCACCATAGTTGAAACTTTGAAGAATTATATGATTAATAGACTGTTAATCAAAGCTAAATTATTGTAAAAAAAATGAACCTTATGCAATTCTCTTACAAAATTGACTAAAGCACCTTTTGCCCTAAACTTTAATTTGGGACTTTTTGTCCCTTAAACTTGCAATATGAAGACATGTTAATCCCTCTCAAATTGTATTGTTGGCGTTACAATGTCACATCGGATAAAAAATGTCACATTACAATGTCATGTTAGACCAAAATATCATGTGGCAATGTTATGTCAGACCAAGGCGCTGACGTGGCAATACCACGTCGATAATATTGTTTGAGAGGGACTAAATGACTTCAAATTACAAGTTCAATGGGCAAAATGTCAAAATCACACAAGTTCAAGGGACGAAAGGGGCATTAAGTCTTACAAAATTTGTATAGTCAAATCTCAAACTAGTTCAATTAAACTAATGTTAGTAAATGGTGCCAAAAAAAAATTAAGGTTAGTAAAAGGTTTCTATCCAAATTAGTTTTAGTGGATGAGTAAGACAGCAGCAAAATTTATTTCATATATACCCTTTGCTTCAAAGCAATCATGAATTTAATGAACAAGAACTTCATTGAACAAGACAAAACTCACCATGTTTGTACATTGACAAAATGGAAATCTATTACAATGAAAAGGTCAAACTTTCATTTATTCAAACAAACCAAGGCCAAATTTTACAGCCATTCCGTATAGGTCACTCCGGTTGCTTGCAACCAACTTCCGCCCTGTATAAGCGCAGCCACCGTGAATTGCTTGGCCTCATCGACGCTTGTAATGACATGAAACCCTGGCCACGTCACTCGCTTGCTAGTGTCAGAGCCAAGTCCCCTGTTTTTGTACTCACCATAATACAATGTCTTCAATGCAAAATCCCCACTCCAAACGGACCAACCCGATGGGTCAATATGGTCACCAATGTGTGATTGCATCACAACGGTTCTTGAATATTCCTTCCAAGGCCGGCCCAAATATGACTTAATAGAGCCTTTGACGGGCTCAAGATCAGCACTTGCTATTATATTACAACTTTGGATCGAAGTCGCTGTGTTCTGGTTTGGGTCTGTTCTTCCTTGGGCTGTCACCATGTTTGATTGTGAGTTCATGGGCTTTCGAGCCACGAGTTTGCAATTCTGGAAAACCACGGCTGCGTTACCAAATATGAAGTCCACTGTTCCAGTAACGTAGGAATCTCTGTAGAATTGGCGGTTTGAGTGAGTGTAGAGAGTGTCTTGGTAAGCGTCGACTTTGCACCGGTTTATTACCGATTGGTCGGCTCCGACACGGAGGGCAACTGCTTGATGTTTTTCTGGCCCGGCTGTGTTTTGAAACCATATGTCTTGTGCTATAAATCCATCCCCGACAGCCGCTGTATTTGCAAATTATTACATCAAACAAATATGTTACATGTATGTACTCGTCGGTCCAAATTATTTGACTCTTTTGGGTCAAAATAATTATACCTTTGACTTTTAATTAAAAAAAAAATACTCCTATATAGATTCAAATTTTCAAAAAATAATGTTTTGAAAAGCTTATAAGACTTAACTTAAACAAATCATAATTTTTTTTATAATTATCAGTCAATATTAGGAATACTTTGACCAGTCTCATAATTTGGGACAAAAATAGTATAAGATTAAAATACTAATGAAGGATAAGAAAGCTTAGATCTTTACCGACAGTGGCCGAATTGAAAGTTGTGGATCCATCAACAACATTAAGGCTACCGGTGATAATGGTGGAATTCATGCCATCCCCAACGATCATCAAGTTCTTCTTGTTCTTCCCAATCTCGACATTTTCTTTATAAGTACCCTTTTTAACGTAGATTATGTATCTGGTCTTGCTTTTATCTGGTGCTGCTGCTACAGCCTCTTTAAGCGTCTTGTAATTGCCACTTCCATCCTTGGCCACCACAACATTTGGGTTAATTTCATTAGGCAAAGCCTGTAAAAGCTTCCGATCCTTGATGCTGACCCATGAAGGAAATCCATCGACCAAATCCAATATTGGGTCAAAAGATTTTTTTGTCTTCCTTGGAGGAATTATAGAAACAAAAATGGCTAGGGAAGTTCTTGCTCTTGAAATCAAATCATTGAGCCCTGGCTCCATATGGGTCTTGGTAGACCCTTGTAGCCCATCTAAGCATGTGACATGGTTAGTAAGCACAGTGCTTAGCCATGAGTGAGCATTTGAATGAGAATTAACATCTTGGGATTCAAGAGCCGCCATGGAATCCATGATTCTATCGAATGATGACTCCATCAACTCCAGGCAATCACCCAAAGCTGCTTCCTCTCCACCATTGTTGACCCCATTCTTGAATGTGTTGACTCTGTTGATGGCACTTTGGATTTGAGCTTTTGATTGCTCTAAGAAGGCTTGTAATAGATCAACATCCTTGATCAGTTTCGTAGTTGTGTTTGAAGCTACTAATTCTGAGAGTAAGACTGAACACGATTTCTGGTCAACAGATCTCTCACAAATTTGATCAAAGGAACTAATTTTCACAAAACGGATAGTAACTAGGGCAGCTGAGGAAAGTATAGCAACTAAGCAGAAAAGGAGTGAGAAAATCTTTCTGAAAGAGGGTTTTGGTCTGTCTATTAGAGGCTGATGGGAAATAGCCATGGTTAATGAGCTTGCTCTGCTTAATTCCCCTGTTTTTAAGTCTTTTGCATGTCCTGTATTATATAGCCAGAGCAGTGAGATCCACTAGGGTTTTTTTCTTCTTATTTTAATCACCGCACTCAGGCAAAAGCAATAATGTGATATAAGTAATGTATAAGAAATGAAAACAATCAAAAGTACCGAACATAGTTTCTCTCGTTACTATCATTAACTTGGAATTTCGAGATGATCAATAGTTTCTTGGTGGATCATTTGTGTTCAAAATGTTTAATTACACGCTTTGCTTTGGCACTTGGCAGTAGAAGCTTGGTCAGGAACATGCTGGATCGAATCGTTTCCTTCTTCGACTAAAGCTAAAGATTAATCAAACATGTACCATCATTTAGATATTGACAATATTTTGTGTACTAATTACAAGCAACGGCTAATGACACATTTGAAAATGTGGGTTTTTGTCAAAATCAAGTCTAGTGTCTAGACGGAACATGTTGTTAGTTTCAAACAAATCAATGTTAGAAATGGTTAAAAACATTAAGAAAAGTGAAGAGTGGTCCTTCCTTTGTTTTAAACAGGAATGACATGTCATGATTTTCAAATGCTTGCATATGTAATTTATTTAATTAGTAATGGGGTTCTAGAGCTTTGTGTTAACACTTAACCCACTAATCCCACTAATTTAAGAAAGGTTTCGGAGCCATGGCTTAGAAAAAACAAGAGATAATCTTGAAATTGCCTGCCATCCAAGCGGGGGATTTTATATATATGGATGGATGCAATCATGGAGAAGCTGAAAATTTATATATGTCAATCCCAAAAGTACAAATCTTACCATAAACATCGGCATGATTGATCCTCTTCAATGTTGGAGTCATTCATTACTCATTAATCATCACCCACACGCACATTTATCTTCCATTCTTTCTCATGTTTCTTCCTCTCTTACCTTCTTTTCCCTTTCTAGCCATAGGAATTGGCATAAATACCATTTTGCACCCTTAAGTTTGTACGGACTGCCACTTTACCCCAAACTTTTTTATTTCGACCAAAATACACCCGGAAGTTTTATTTTGATGCCAAATTACACCCTCTGTTACGTCTGAGGTAACGGCACCGTCACGTCGTACACGTGGCATGACACGTGGATAAAAATGCCACGTCGCATGCCACGTGTCATGGGACCCAACCCGGAATTGGTTAACCTGACCCGTAAAATTACCCAGCCAGACGAATCGACCCGAATATTCCGGCGGTAATTATCCCGCCCAAATTAAAAGTCAAAGGAAAAAAAATTAGAAAATAGAAAAGCTTCCTCGGGAAGCTTCAGAGTTATTTTTATGTCGACAAAATGAGTAAAGGATTTAGATAGTCAGTTTGAGAACAAAAGCAAAAGTGAAAAGTTAAACATTTTCAGAGAAAAGAGACTAAACTTTAGAAGTGATTTGAAGAGAGAATTTGTCGTTTTGAAAAGATATAGAAGGAAGAGGGTACCTGTGGCTACTTTAGACTTTTTCACACCAGGTAAGCCATTCTTCGATGGCTTTTATCGGTGATTCTATCATTTGGGGATTCGTTTTGAGTGGGTAATTTTATATATTTTGAGATTATGGTTTAATATGGCTTAGTCTTTGCTTAATTAAGTGTTTTTATAATAGTAAGGTTTACTGTACTAATTTGGGTTTAGTGATAAATTAGGGTTTTGATTCGAGATAGTATGGTTTTGGGTTTCGGTAAGGGGGTTTTCCAAAATAATAAGTTATTTTATTTCAAACCATTGAATGATAAAAGAAATGGGTAGCAAAAGTACTCTGACTTGTTTTGTCTGACATACATGGTTGATGAGTTTGAAATTTTTTTTGTTTTGTATCTTGTCTGTTTGCAAAAGCAAGACTTATTTTGTGTTGTTCTTTATGGCTTTAGGTGGCCCCTTAATTTCTCTAATATTTTAATTCTGTTGTCATGTGCTTGTATATAGTTGTATGAATATTTATTCAACTGTTTTTTTGTGGGATCCGAAAACTAGTAATTGATTGGTGAAAGTCTTAGCATGGTAAATTCAAAGGAATAATGTTCTTATAGTATTTCACAGGAATCTGACCTAAATGGTACAAACAATCTATCAAAATTTTGAACCTTTTATTTATTTTAATTTCCAAATACTAATACCTTCAACATTAGTATTTTAGAAAAGAAAAGTCAACCTAATGAATGATGGACAGTCTTCAAATAAACTTAGACTTGCACTCAACTTTTAATATACTGTCTGCTGGATGTGTGAAAGAACTTTGAACTTTTTTTTTTTAGATGGATTGTGAATATATTTTGCGAATTTACCATGGTGGTAGATTTGTACGGGATCCAGATTTAAGGTATGTTGGTGGAGTAAATTGTACAGGCTCGAGATAACCCTGACACAATGAACTACATTGAGCTTGAATCCATTATAACCAGAACTTTGAGGTATAGGGAGATGGGGTATGTATACTTTAGGGATCCTGATGATCCTGATTTTAACGAGTCTATGAGGCTAGTATGGGATGATAGCAGTACAATTAGGATGATAAATGCGAGGGAAAAATATGGGGAGATCGATTTATATGTTGACCATTTAGATGAAAATCCAGAAGTAGTTCAACAAGTAGATGATGGTTTAAATGCAGTAGGTGGTGAGGGTTTAAATGCAGTAGGTGGTGAACCGGGTATAAATGCAGTAGGTAGTGAGGGTTTAAATGAAGCCCCACAAGTTGGAGTAGAAATTGAAGTTGATGCTGAAGTTTATGATGCTTTAGGGGATGCGAATTTAGGGGCCGAAGATGAAGTTGCAGAAGCTGAAGAGGAAGTTGAAAATGATTTCTATGATTTTGCGGAGGCTGAAGGGGATGAGAGTGAGGTGCAATCTGATGATGAAGATGGTGATAAAGGTGTGTTTAAGGATGGTTTTAGTGTAAGAGTCAGGGGCTTGTCTGATGGGGAGAATGATGAGGAGTTGCAAAGAGCATTAAATAGGAAACTTAAAAAGGGCAAAGGCCCACAAATCAGAATTTCCATTCCAGTGGAAGGTGTAAGTGAGAATGAAAATGATCATCTGCTGCATTATGTCAGGCTGCAACAACAGAAGGATGTAGGTGAAGGGACAAGTCATCAGGTTGAAGATAATTATGAGAGTGATCACTATAAGGAACCAGAAACAAAAGATGATGAATACCCTAGATATGACCCTTCATTAGACCTGCCAGAGTTTGAAACTGGGATGTTCTTTACTGATGTTTATGAGTTTCGGGCTGCCATTAGGAAGTATGCATTGGCAAAAAGAAGGGAGGTGAATTTTCTTAAGAATGACAAGACTAGGGTGAGAGTAAAGTGTGAAGGTTCAAAAAATTGTCCATGGTTATTTTTGCTAGTTTTGATAAGAGGTCAGGGGGGTTTCAAGTTAAGGATTACATTGATAATCATACATGCTGTGAAAATTTCACCAACAAGGCTGCCAAAGCCAGTATGGTTGCTGAGAAAATGTATCAAACGATTAGGGACAATCCCAAGATGAGCCTGAAACAGATTCAGGCTCAGGTCAGCACTCTAATGCATGTGGATATTAACTTACGGAAGGTCATGAGGGTTAAGAAAAAAGTCAGAGATGAAGTTGCTGGTAATTATAAGCAGGAGTTTAGCATGTTGTGGGACTATGCCAATGAACTGCTAACGAAGAATCCAGGGAGTACCATAAAATTGTCAACTCAGAGAGTAACTCAATATTCACCTATTCACTTCAGAAGGTTATACATATGTTTAGATGCATTGAAGAGGGGATGGAAAGAGGGCTGCAGACCTATTTTAGGAATAGATGGGTGCTTCCTAAAAGGTCCATACAAGTGTCAAGTTATTACTGCTGTTGGCAAGGATGCCAATGATCAGATGTACCCAGTCTGTTGGGCAGTTGCTGAGACTGAAAATAGGGAAGTTTGGGAATGGTTTCTGAACTTGCTGAAAGATGATTTTGATATGTGTGATGGTTTACAATACACATTTATTAGTGATCAACACAAGGTAAGGTGTTTTAAGATGATTTTATGTTTTAAATTTACCTTTTCTTTTTCTATGGTTGTTATTTATATGGTTGTTAATAATCATGCAGGGTTTGGAAAGTGCCATGAAAGAGGTTCTACCAAGAGCTAAGCACAGGAACTGTGCTCGTCATGTGTTTTCCAATTGGAGTGGAAGGTTACATGGCAAAACATATGAGGCAATGTACTGGCAGATCGTTAAAGCTTCCACACCAGTGCAATGGGAAGAGAGATTTGACCTACTGAAGCTCATGGACAAAACCCGTGCCGATGAGTTGAAGGCTAAACAGAAGAATCCTAAGCTCTGGACTCGGGCATTCTATGGTGAAGAGTGTAAGTGTGACATGGTTGATAATAATTGTTGTGAGGCTTTTAACTCAGTCATTTTGGATGCTAGGACCAAGGTCATTATCACTATGTTAGAAGAAATTAGGGTACAGACAATGACAAGGATTTTGCAGAAAAGGGAGTGGGTCCATACATGGCATGATGACTATGGCCCACTGGTAAAAGAGAAATTTGCTAAACAGAAGAAAGAAGGTATTGACTGGAGGATGGTATCAGCTGGTGAATTTGGATGTGAGATTAAAAAGGGAAGATGCTCTTACATTGTTGATTTGAAGGCAAGGACTTGTACCTGCAGGAATTGGCAAATCTCAGGTATTCCATGTGCTCATGCTTGCAGTGCAATCTGGCGTTCGGGTGGGGATCCAGATGAGTATCTCCATCCATGTTATCACAAGGATACATACATCAAGACATACAGTTATGGGTTGAAACCCATAAATGGTCCCCATGAATGGGTGAAAACTGGAAAACCAGCTCTCCTTCCACCTATCATACCAAGGGCTCCACCTGGAAGGCCTAAGATGAATAGGAGAAAAGGAAAGAATGAACCCAAGAAAACACCCACAATTGGGAAACTGAGTAAAAAGGGGACCCAAAACTCATGCACGCTGTGTGGTGGTGTAGGTCACAACATTCGGAGTTGTCAACTGAGGGCTTCAACTAATGTAAGTAATCAAAATTTATGTGCTTTATTTATTTTCCATTAATTAAGTATATAATCTATGTTTTTTAATGAATATAATGTTTTGTTTTATTGCTACTAGGGCATTCATGCTGCTAACATTGAGACAAGACAACCAAACCCAATACTGGGAGTTGCACCTCCCCCAAATGATGTTGGACCAAGTGGGTCTAAAGGGAAAGGCCCCCTAAAACCAAAAGCAAAAGCTCCTCCATCAACAAAGGTAAGTATCAGATGTCATTATTAACTAATGCTACCAATCTAGTTCACATGCATTTTCTTTTTCTCCACAATTTCCCATATACAGTTTCTGTTTTTATGTACTGGTATTTTCAATACATGATTTAGGGTCAAGGAAGGGCTGCTGGTATAGTCATTTCTGAGGGAAGAAATCTTCAGACAAGACCACGGACTGAAGCAACAACTCAGGAGAAAGGTAAGAAAAAAGTTGTGGGATCGAAACATGACAAGGGCAAAAAACCTGTGGAATGCCAAAATGAAGCCCATACCTTTGTCAGACCATGTAGACAGAGGAAGCCCTCCTTCAAAGCCATGGGGTTAGCGGTAAGTTTAGAATTTTTTTACATGTTAATTTGATTCAACAAGTTGACCAAATAATTTAGTGCTTTTAATACACTACTATAACACAATGCAGTCTGGCTATAGCACATGTAAGACAATAGCTGCAACAAAGGCTGCTTCTACAATGACAATGGCTGCTTCTACAATGACAAGGGCCGGTTCTACTTCTGCAACACATTCACTTACCACCAACACTCAAACCAAGGGTAAAAGAAAGAGAGTGGAAGATCCAGTGGGCACACAAGAATCCATTAAGAAGAAGAAATGAAATCTCTAGTTTAGTAGCTCAAACTATTGTGTAAAGTTATTGAGCTAAATCTTTTGTCTTAAGTTTATATGATGGTTACATGTCTATGTGAAACATGTGTATTTTGATGATGTTGTTATTTAGGTATTTGTCTTAGTTTAGTACGTATTATTTACATATTATGACATGTATATTTTGTTCATACAAACATTGGTATGTATTGGTTTAAATCCATGCTACTGCTTCTTAGGTGTGTATGGATGGAAATCAAAAACATTTGGTAGTACCCTTTTGTTCATGATAAGATCAAATGAAGACTGATTTTACTTCTTAATACTCTTATATTATGATTTTATTACAAAGTCCACTGTACTAAGGTAATAGCATCAGACCACTCACATGATTAAGATGGTTCAGTCTAATTGCCCATAAAACCACCAATCGGCTTAAGCAACCTAGAAACAAGACTTTGTACCATTGTTTTCCTTTCTATTAGCTTCAGCACTCATCTTCAATTTTTCATAGTCTTTTTTCATGATTTCAAGTTCCACTTTGAGATTTATAAATTGATCAACAAAGTCATCTTCTTCGGAGAGATCTCTGCTTCTTGTTAGGCTTCTTGTTATATCAACTACATTGCTCTCTTGCATTGAAGACCCTTCTGCAACTCTGCATCCCATTGTCAGTTTGCAGCAATTTTCTCCTTAAGAAGCCTTCTCTCATTATCTCGAAATGCTACTAGCAATTCCCTTTTTCTTTTACACACTAGATCATCATACCAATCAAAGAAATCACACTGATCATCCTTAAAAAAAAAAAACCCAATTTCAGTGGCAAGATTTCAACTAAAATAAAAAGAAGAAAAGAAATCATGAAAACAATAAATTAATTTTTTTCCCCAAAATACATACCTTCCAGGATTTGTATTTGACCAAGAACTCAGCTGCAGAGCTACTCACAAGCTCGGAAGTCAGGATCTGCTTCCATCCATGGTGAAAAAGAAGATGGAAAAGAGGAATAGCAACAAGAAAAAAAATAAGGGAGAAGAAGAATTTCCAGGCTTCAAACAAGGCTGGAAAGGAAGATGGCAGGCAAAATAAAAAGATTTCTCATTTTATTTCTTTTTTTTCTTTTCATTTCGGTGGATTTTCGGGTGGGAAATTTTCGCCTCGGGTCATAGTTGGGTCTCGACCAAGGATCCGAATGGGTGTGGGTCCCATGTCACGTGGCCTTTTCTGCCTACATGGCGTGCCACGTATGCGTCGGTGACGGCTCCGTTACGCACGTGACGTCACGTGCGTGCTGTTCCGTAACAGAGGGTGTAGTTTGGCATCAAAATAAAACTTCCGGGTGCATTTTGGTCGAAATAAAAAAGTTGGGGGCAAAGTGGCAGTCCGTACAAACTTAAGGGTGTAAAGTGGCATTTATGCCCATAGGAATTTGTCTAAATCTAAATGGAAGATGATTCTTGTACACTTGAAATCTCCACATCTCATTCCCAAATGGTCAAGTAAATAGTCAGAAGATGAAGGCGTAAGATGGATATATGAAGTATACATATATCATAGCTCAATCTAAATAAATGAAAGTTCATAAAGTAAAGTGAATGTTCATCCTTGCAACAATCCAAATTATTTTTCTTCCCACTTGACTAAAGCCTTCAAAAGTTTGTGCTTATCTTCAAATAATTGTTTGGGCAAATCTAACATAATCAATTAGAACGACAAACTAACGAGGCCAACTTTATGAAATGTTGGGGGAAATACATTCAACTTGCAATAGTATATAGTTTCTTTTAATACTTTTTGCTTCAACTTGCGAATTGTTTGCTTCAATCATGCTGTTTTTTTTTTTTTTTGGTGAAAATGATGCTGTTTTCTTTACAATATCTTTTGTTTTTACTTTTTAGTGGGCATGGGCTACACGTCAGTGAACAATTTATAACCCAACCCAAATGATTTACCAATCGAGCTGGCCCAATGAGCTTTTAAGGGCTTCGTCTAATCCAAAAACTTTTTTTTTTTGGGAATTTTGGAGTGTAATATCTTATGTTTACAGTTTACTGTTTTTACACATGGGTAAGCGAGGTAATTTGAAAGAAATACTTGGGTTTCATTTTATTCAAGAAATCAAATATTGATGATGATGGACATAAGTTTACAATAGAAATGATTGAATTGAAATAAAAATGAAATTCAACCATAATTCAGGCGGAATATGTCATTCTGCACGAAGAAGTTTCCTTGAAGCATGGGGATTAAATGAAACATCTGCAATTCATAGTAACATTAGAATTTAGAAATATATATGCAAAATTTGTTAAAAGTTTTAAGTATGAACAAGAAATATAATATAACCTGGCTGAACCGTAAAAGATGCTCCTCGCCAAGCAATTGGAGGCTGCCACTGACAAAAACCACAATGCCGCCAGTAATAGAAGAAGGCTGCGAATCAATGGTGCTGATCACATGGCGGCATTGATCGAACGGCAACTGGTTAAGCTTAGCAGCGATTTCATCAACCCCTTGTATCTTCTGTCCCTCAAAGGTTAACATGGAGGAAGGCTGGTAGAGGGAAGAGAGTGATGGCCGATCATTATCGAAAAGATGGTAATAATGATCAACAAATGCTTTCCCCACCATATCAATTTGTTCTTCCATTGCTTCTCTCTTATCTCTCAATTACTCAACACTAATGTTCCCTTCTTCTTTCTGTGACCACTATGGAAATATAAGGAGAATGAATATGCCTTAAAAGAGTATAACATGTGGCCTAAGCAACCAAAACAGAAAGATGAAATTGGATTGTCTCCATGGGTTACCTTAAAATTTACTATAATACCCTCACCCATTTGCCTTTTTGTTCAAAGGGTTTAGAGATTTCTTCCTACTCAATGAAGGGTGCAATGGTAATTGGAAGATGGGGGAATCAGCACCGCTGCATCTATACGCAAAGTTAAATTGAGTTTTTTTTTTTTTGGTACATGAATTGAGTTTATTTATGTTCCCTTCTTCATGGCTTAATGTCAATAATAATATGGCAATGGACTAAGGGTTGAGGTCGTCAGAATACAGAGCCTTTTCTAGCCGTCCAAATTCACTTTTTCTTCATCTTCGTTCAGTGAATGTTTAGTAGTCGGTAGTCACATTACATACCTAAAAGTGAAAGTGAAGAAGTTGAAGGTGGGCCGAAAGTGTGGAATATATTCATTTTTCTGATTATAAGTGATCCTCTTTTAGATGGATGCCAGTAGCTGGACCAAAGAGGGTTTTGTTAAATAATACAAGTCTCCACTTAGCGAGTAGACTAAATCTCCATAATCTAGTAATTAAAAGTGATTAGAACTACAAAGTGATGGGTTTCAGACTCAGATCCTATCTTAAAAGTGGAACTACAGGCTTTGAAGGGGAGGCTAAACCATTTTCACTTTCTGCTTTTTTCAGATGACAAATACATGAATATTCCTCTATATATGAGCAAATTATTACTACTACCAATTACACCAAGACCAACATCCACTATCCTCTTGTTGCATATTCTCAGCAACAAGTTCCCCTAAACCCTATTCAAGGGGCGAAAGTGTCCAGGTCTTACTCTTTCTAACATATACAGAGCAAGCCCTGGAAACACTGAAGTGGAATAGCCATTAGTCATTAGTCTCAGATTATAATCAAGACTCCTTCATAATTTCACACACATCATTACCAAGAGGAAGCAGTTAGTCGGGCAGAAAGAAAAACTGAGACTACAACATTTGAGAACAAGGAGCATTGCTTACTTGGAGGTCTGATGCTAATCAAATTATCTTCATGTTCAAGAATTTATCAAATTCTCAAGCCCTTAAGAAGTATCTAATCAACAAAATCACTCCTTAACCAGCCTCTCTACCACATGACAACATAGAAAATGACTTTCCAAAATAAACTCAATGAATTCAGGTTCAAGAATATCACATCACCCTTAAAGCCTTGCTAGAACAATTATAACTGTTTTCTAACCCTAAATGAATTCAGCTAGCATGTATTTTAATTCTAAGTATAAGCCGTAAACAAAGCCTGACATGAAGCGATTTGAAAGAATACATTTATAAAAAGAGAGGCGTACTGCTTAACATCTCTGAATCTAAATGTGATTCTATTGATCATCAAAAACATCAACTTCACCACAGACCAATATCAAAAGACCATGAACTTGTTATGCCAAACTCAGGGAATCAGACAAGAAAACATCCTAAGATGAGTCAGGGACAGTAAAAGCCTAAAAGGCCTAAAAGTCTTCAACTCAAAAGAGCCATTAAGCCTGGTTTAGGGGCTTCTCTAGTCACTACAATCAAACAGCTGAAGATCCCAGACATAACATCCATTAACAGAGCTTTAAGAAGAAGGAAAGAATCAACAGGACTCTTCGAGGAGCTTTCACATAATTCTGAATTAAACTAGAAGCTCTTTGGCTAAACTTTCCAAACCTAAGGTTTTCCATCTTGCAGTAAGAAACACTCAACAAGTGTTCCAATTTCAGCTCTAATAGGGACTTAAACAGCATAAGAAACACCAAATTCTGTGTTACAGATTACAATTACTAGTCCACAAAAGTAGACATGCTCATATACAGAACTACGTAAGCCCACTGCATTTTTCGCTCCTATACAAGATGATTCCACAAGCACATAAACATACATTCATAAACTGAGAACCCTAGCTAGATCTTTCACACTCAAGCTTAGACTTCATAAGGTTTAGAAAGAAACACCAAGAGCTAAACATGCCAATAAGATTCTAGCATAAATTTGAAAGTAATGCAGCAGATAAAGCCAGAGACGAGACAAGTTAACACATAATTGTGATACTAAAGATTAAGTCTGAAAATCTTAAAGCAATGGTTTTTTCAAGAAAAGATGTCAACTGGTAACAAGCTAATGTTCTATATGCCCAGCATTCGGCGTAAAGTTAATACATTTAAACATAGAAAACTGATATCTCAACTAAATTCTCCATAACCATATGTCAAAATGACAATTCACCTCATTGCAGCCGAGAAAACATGCAGATGATGCCTTTAATTCCAACTGGAAGGCCAGAACCCATGAATTCCATATCCAGTCTTCCAATTGTCCAAGAAAATCACTTTCTTCACTGCCCAGAACGAAACGAAGATTGCAAATAGCATCGCCACACGCTTGGCAGTCGCATCCTTGACATAAACAAGCACATGCGTCACAAATGCTAGCAATAATCCCACGATTGTATAAAGAAAACCCACTGCGAACCCCTCTGCTCCTAGCTGCATCCCCGAACCCTGATAAAAGAAAACCATTTTGTCTGGATCGTTCCTATCCACCAAAAACATGGGCATTTTCCTAATTATATTATGCATTGCCCCCGAAACGCTGAAGAAATAAATGAAAACAGCTCCGGCCAGCCAAATTTTGGGATCGTGTAAGAGGGTTTCACCGGCGAAGATCTTTTTGACCATGAACGGGGACCAAATTAATAGAACGACAATGATGAAAACGACTTGCTTTTTAGAAAGGATAGGAGGACGATGGATTGGACCCACGGTGAGTTTAGTTCTGGACTCAACGAACTCAGCCATGGACTCAGCCATTCGGGAGAAATCGCCCTGGTCCATTTGCTCCGATTCATCTTTCAGGGATTTCGCGGAGGGGCCGACGAGACGGATGTGAGGAAGTGAATTGACACCGAAGAGTTGGAAGGAAGATTGCGATTCGCGGAACTCGATGTCGCAGAAGAAGAGTTTGGTGTTGGAGTAGTTGTTGTTGGCGATGAAAGAAGAGGCGACAAGGCCGAACTCATTGCGAAGCTCGCGGAGGTGGAGTTCCGATTTGTCGTGGAGTTGGGTGGCGTCGAAGAAGATGATGATAGAGTAAGGGCGAGGGGTTTTCGGGGATGTAAGGAATCTAGAGACGGCTCGGTCGTCAAAATGGATGACTCCCGATTTTGATTCAGACTGAAGGGCTAGGAGATCGGCTACCAGCTCTGATTCAGATTCAGCTTTGGAAATTACAGAGAGAACAGAGAAGGCGATGAACGATAGTAAGAAGAGATGAGTCGAAGAGATCGCCATTTTGCCCCCTTTTCTGGTTTGTTTATGGCGTTGGGGACGAAGAGATGGTTTTACATTAGACTGGTGTATGTGGGAAAAGACTTTGACTCGACTCGAGGCGTTGGTTTATTGTGACGACGACGTTTTGATGCTAAAGTTGGGCCTCGGTGAAACTTATACGCCCATTCGAAGATAGATAGGCTTAATGTCCAATATCTCCATGAAGTATTACAAAAAAGACATTTTGCTCCTATTTTTATTTTTTTCAACTTTGCCCCTAGAATTAATATGAAATAAATGATGCTCTCTCTCATAATGAGAATGTATATAGCCCTATTCTGGTCTGGTCCGGTATAGAATGAATTTAAAATCATGGAATCGAGTCGATTACATGATTATAAGTTCATAACCCTAGCCCATTTCCATTTTGGGCGGAACAGATCTACTAATTGTTTGATTCCAGTTAGTAAAGAGGGACCTTGAACTAAGAAATAGATTCTAGAAGCTAAACTAAAAATGTGTATTCCCGTAATAGAATTCAGTCATATGTGTGTACGTGACTAACGGGTCTGTTAACTTGAGGGTTTTTGCTGACGTGACAACTGGATTTTTATCAATTTCTGAATTGTAAAAAAGGTTGATGTGGGGGCCACTTTAAACTTGTATGGAAATTCCGTGTCAGCATACAACCTCGAGTTAACAGACCTATTAGTAACGTGCACGCACGTGACAAAATTCTGTTACGGAAGCGGGCAAAATGTCCTTTTTTTCATTGTTCAGTGGGCAAAGTTGGACAACAAAAGATTATGGGGCAAAGTATCATTTTTTTGATACTTCAGGGGAATTTTGGGCATTAAGTGTAATCTATTTTTTTAAATGGATACTTTCTTAGTGCCAAAAAAAAAATTAAATGGCTTAAATGTCCTTTTGTCCCCTTAACCTTTTAAAAAGATGATACTTTACCCGTAACTTTTTTTGTGGTACACTTTGCACCCTCAGCTTTCAAATTTAGAACAATTTACCCCAAAATAGATGGGAACCTAAGGGCTCCTTGTGGGTGAAAATACCTAGGAGGTCCCTGTATTGCAAAAAATGTAAGAGTTTGGTGTTGGAGTAGTTGTTGTTGGCGATAAAAGAACAGGCGACGAGGCCGAACTCGTTGCGAAGCTCGCGGAGGTGGAGTTCCGATTTGTCGTGGAGTTGGGTGGCGTCGAAGAAGATGATAATAGAGTAAGGGCGAGGGGTTTTCGGGGATGTGAGGAATTTGGAGACGGCTCGGTCGTCAAAATGGATGACTCTCGATTTAGATTCAGACTGAAGGGTTAGGATATCGTCTACCAGCTCTAATTCAGATTCAGCTTTGGAAATTACAGAGAAAACAGAGAAGGCGATGAACGATAGTAAAAGAGATGAGTTGAAGAGATCGCCATTTTGCCCCCTTTTCTGGTTTGTTTATGGCGTTGGGGACGAAGAGTTTGGTTTAACATTAGACTTGGTGTATCTAGGAAAAGACTTTGACTCGACTCGAAGCGTTGGTTGATTGTGACGACGACGTTTTTGACTCGAAGATATATACTTTAAAAAAATCGTTTACAAACAAACCAGGAGAATTTAACTCAAAGCGTTGGTTCTTAAAAACGATATCGTCTTGGAAGCTAAAGAAGTTTACATCTTTGGGCCTCGGAGATAGCCCATTCGTAGAATTACAATAATTTTGAATTTTATTCTCTTACAAAATCTATAACGGCTACATTTTTAAAACAAAAATCAATCGTCTTCTTCGATCTGCTTTGCTCTGTTTCTCTCACCCTCTGATTCTGTCCAATTCTCCAGAAATTCAAATATGTTCTTTATAGTTTTGGTAGGTAACCAAAATTCTGGGAAGTCTAGCATCCTCAGGTCCCTATTTGAAATTAAGTGTTGAATAGGGACATTAAGTGTCCCTAAATCTAATTTAAGGTTCGTACTTATTCTCTCTGGGTTAAAATCTCAATGGTTATCCTCAATATCCATAATTCAATTGAATTTAGTAGTAGGTAGTTCAAGATATTTTGCTATGGTCATGGCAAGTTTATGAAATTTCTACTTGTATATCACTTGTGTGCTAATTTGGGCAAGTTTATATGTTTTCAGAGTCTGTTTATCAAAAAATCTCCAGACAGAGTTTCTGTATGCTTTTTAAATGTGTTGATAATTTACTTATTAGGCTTTTTAAATGTGTTGATAATTTACATATTAGGCTTTCCTCCATATTTTATCTATTTATATGCATCCCTCAGAGATATATCCTTAGTAAGGAATCCATTTTGGTTCAAAATTCTTTACAGCATATCAAACTTTTTTCCCCTTAAAAAGAGTCCCCTCATGCCTCCACCTTTTGACAAGTTGCCCCATTCCCCCTTGACACTTATAGTTTCTCCATGGGCTCCCACAACTTGACACATCAACATTTTTTTTTCACCTCTTTTGGTCACCTATGGGCTTGGGTCGTTTTTTGGTCATGGGCTAGCTTCTTTTTTTTTTTTCTTTGGCCTTACACTCTTCTCCCTCACTATTTCCCCTTTCGCTTCTCTAGGTTTTCTTCGGTTCTTATAATGATAACTCCTTTGAACTCAATTTCACCAGTCACTCTCTCGCCCTAACATCTTTTATTAATCGGTAGAAGGATAAGACACAACACTCTCTCTTAAAATCTTTTCTGCCTCCATTAACTCATTTAACCTGATCCCATTTTCTTTTGTCTCAAAGATTAATGGCCCTTTGCATTGATCACCCAATATACAGTCTAACAAGTCAATCACAATTATAATCACATAAATGTCTAACTAATTCTTACAATAAAGAGAACTCTCATCTTTATAACTATTAGATTAAACCACCCCATCCTGATTATCGTCTTAACAAATATGGTACTTTACTATCGATTTGTAACCAAATATGGTAATTTACTTTTTCAGATAAAAAATCGACTAGAATAACCAATCTCACCCCTTTAATTACCAATTCGTTGACTTGCATAATTGTTAAATAAGTGGATCGGCTCGCACTAGCGTGTCAGGTGTTCGGAAATCTACTTCTTTGAACAATTTTTTATTAAAATTAAAGTGCTAATTTGATGCGTAAGAAAATTCGAAAGTACTATGATTTTAAATGTGTTGTATCTTTAAAAGGCTATACTATTAACATTGAGCATATGCTCTAAAGTTAGCAATAAATAGTAAATATTAGTTTGTACATGGACAAGTGCAATAGCTTCGATTTTGTTTTCTCCTCTAAAGTGTGTAGCACTTGGACAAAAACTAAGTTTACTCTTTTCTTCATATGGACATGAAAGGCTTAAAGAGAGATTATAATTCTAGAACATTTATACATTGAATTTATGTGAAAGGAAAGGATATACAAAAATTGGCTGAAGGCCAAGAATTGGCTAGAAATTAACCTAGAGTCTTTTTAGTAATTTTTAGCAAGTGAGAAAATATAGAAAAGGACAAAAGGAGTTCAAATAGAGCATACCCATCGATCCTCAAAAAGAGATTTTTGGTAAATTCCCTGGATCTTTCAAATAATGTTTAAATATATATCTTTCCAAAACATTAATCTAAAATAACTAATCACACTACCTCAAAAAAAAAAAAAAAAAACTAATCACACACAACATCACATTCACAACCAAATTAAAATTAAAATGAATATTAAAAAAACAACTCGTGCCATATGGCGCGGGCCAAAATCTCGTTTCTTGTAATGATTACTTTTTTTTTCCATCTATTACTTTCTTATTATTGGTTAGATACCGAATAAAGAAGTTTATTATTGTTTAATTCAAAAATATGCTCGTTGTTAATTACTATCCGTACATACTTTCATTGTGATTTGTATATTTCATTTCAATTAAAAAATGCATTTAGATTTTTAAATGAGAACCCAGCTCATGAAGTGAATTGGGCCTTTTAAATGAGAATCCAGCCCATCATTGAGCTAAATCAAAGCTGTGGGAGTAATATTCAGGAAATAAAAGAGAAATTTTGACAGCTGTGGGATTTGAACCCACGCCCTTTCGGACCAGAGCCTAAATCTGGCGCCTTAGACCACTCGGCCAAACTGTCAGTTGATGATCTAAAATTCACAAATTAATATATAAAAATGTACGAACAAAAAACATGGTTAGGAGACTTGGCCTACACCAATACCAACTAATCAACTTTTGACTCCCATTAGCTAGTTTGATTCATACTTTGTTGTGGACTTGTGGTAAGAGGTAACCCCCCAAGAAAATATATATATTTTTTATATACAATTTGGTTTTAGTTTTCACTTTTCAGTTTTTAGAATTAACCATCTCATATATATATATTGGAATTTGGAATTTTCAATGAGCTTTTGATCGGAAAACAACTTGGCAGCAACCCCTCCTTTTTTTAAATTATTGCACATGATCCCGATAATTCTATATACTACCATTAAACAAAGAATTAATTGGACATGGCTTAATTGATTAATTTATTGGGTTGGGGCTTTTAGTTCATTTTCATTTTATAATAGTTCTTTAGCCTCCAATTGGAATTTCTGATAACTTTGAATAGTTAATTAGATTTAGATCTCCCCACACCTTTATTTGTACATATAATAGTCTCCAAATTTCTATTGCTTTATCCTCTTCCATTGTTCATGTACCTATATGGAGTATCTAAAAATTACAAGGTTCTAAATTAATTTCTTACCCAATATTATTGTACAAATAAAATTAAAAAGAAAACACCTACTTCATCAAAGCCATACTTGAAAATTCATTTTCATCAGTCCATTTTACAAAGCTTTAATGGCCACCTTTGTGGGACCTTTATGACTCCTAAGATCGATCTTCAAACTTTGAATGCCATGTGATGAGTTCCTATATCAACAGAGTGTCAAAGTCAATTATTGAATCTTAAATCTAAGTACTATTAAGATCTGAGCATTACTATAAGATTAAATTACTAAGTACTAGTATCAAACTAATTACTAGTTGTCTTTGGCCAAAAAAAAAAATACTACTAATTACTTGTCCACATGTAGTTGGCTTATGGTAATTATAAGCTTATTAACGTATATATTATGCTAATTTCTTGGTCTTAGAAAACAGCATGTTGGTCATGTTTACCAATAAAGCAAAGCTCTACTTTCTACCTTCTTTTCACTGCTTCCAGTACAATAGTGGTTTTGTTTAATTCCCTGATTAAGTTTGTTAAATTAAATTAACCATCATGTCTTGTGCTTAATAAAAGTGGTACAAAAAAGGTAAGGAAGGTGGGAAAATGTGGAACAGTTTTAAATTGGGTTTACTAAAGTTGATTTATTCCCTTATTACTAAAGTTAAAGATTAAAGTGTGTTTAATTGCTTTAATTTCAAGTTTAATTTAATTTAATTTTTTCTTTTTTTTGGTTTTCTATAGCTAGATGCCAGTGCGCGGTGCGGTGCCCAGTGAATAGCAAGCAAAGCAATGTTGGTCCCGAGTCCCGACCGCCAAATCCAGTTGTCAAATCCAAGAAGCTTTCTGATTATTGTAAGACCAATGAAAATGGTCACGTTCTTACATGCAACAATGGACCCCAATTCTCCAATTTTTTTATATTGCTAATTCCAATTGGAGGGCAGCCTGGCTTTTTTACATTTTTTATTTTTGATTTTTCTTCTCCATGTATATAATTTTTCTACTTCATTCCCTAAAATACCCATGTCGGCATTTCACCAATAATATAGCCCACTACCATGGTTTCACCTTTTGCTTTGATACCTAAATCTATTTGAACGCAATTGAGATTCTTGGTGTAATCTTATACTATTGGTGATGATTTTAAACAACTCAATGTTTAATCATAGGAGAAGACTAAGTTCTAAATCTTAATTAAGCATAATGGACACTGCTGATATATGTATTTTCTAATTAAGGATGGGATTTTTCTTGTATGGGCAAATTGGTACATTCAATCATTATTTTAGACAAAACTAGTTTACTTACCTCTTTAGTCATCACATGAATTCTCCAGTTTAAAATACTCATCATTAAATGCACACAATTTCTCTTCTCAGAGATCCAGCATCCTCTTCTCCCTTGAACAAAATTCTTCATTCCAACAACAAAAATGAAGATTCGGGTCTCTCCAATGGCATCTCTACTCTTCATTGCAGCTTTAATATCTGCAATTTTTTCTTCGTCTGAAGCAGCTGGCACTTCAAAAACTTCTTTTGATGATAACTTCAGTATAATGTGGTCTGAAGAGCATTTCAAGACCTCTGAAGATGGCCAGACATGGTTTCTCTCCTTGGACAAAGAAACAGGTGAATACATATATATAGAATTTTGATACAACACTAATCCTAGGAATATAATTAATTACTTGTTCTTGGTTAGTTATTATACAATTAATTAATGTCTCAATTCGTCTCTTTCTATTTATAGGTTGTGGATTTCAAACCAAACAAAGATACAGATTTGGGTGGTTTAGCATGAAACTGAAGTTGGTCGGAGGTGACTCTGCTGGCGTGGTCACAGCTTACTATGTAAGTAGTTTTTTTTTTTTTTGGCAATACTATGTAAGTAGTTTCAAAAATCAAAACAATATTAATTCTTAATCAAAGATTATTATTATTACATTACATAATAATAGTAGATTTCCATATTGTTTTGTTTCGATCTCGTTTTGGTTTGGAAGTTGAAGTGGAAGGGTGTTTGCAGATGTGTTCTGAGAATGGGGCAGGGCCAGAAAGAGATGAGCTGGATTTTGAGTTCTTGGGGAATAGAAGCGGGCAGCCATATTTAATCCAGACAAACGTTTACAAGAATGGGGTTGGAAACCGTGAAATGAGGCACATGCTTTGGTTTGACCCCACTGAAGATTTCCATTCTTATTCCATTCTATGGAATGATCACCAAATTGTGTGAGTCCACCAAAAATGAACTTCCATTTTCCATGAAAATTTGGTCACTTTCACTTTAACAAATAGGCTAAAAGTTTAATTAGAGATCCCACTTTGATGAAAGTGTCAAATAAGAGTCTAACATTTGAAAAGTATCAAATTGGTACTTCAATTTTTCGATTTCAACCAATTAAGTCCAAAATGAATAAGTCGAACACCTATTTGACTTTTTCTGAAGGTTAAATAGGTGCTTGACCTATCCGTTTTGGTTTTGATTGACCCAGATCGAATAGGTCGGATATCTATTTGACCTTTTTTTCCCCGAACGTTACTACTTTAGACCCTTATTTGACATTTTCACCTAAAGTCAAGCTCCTAATTGAACTTTTAGCCTAACAAGTATTCACATGGTTTCCACGATCCACCAAAAATGATTTAAGGGATAATAGCAAAAACCTGAGATTGTGATTCACTTCAAAATTGAAACTGAATTAATTTCCGTATTGAAATTTTTGTAAACAGATTTTACGTGGATAGAGTCCCCATTAGAGTGTACAAAAACAATGGTGAGAAAAACAACTTCTTTCCCAATGAGAAGCCCATGTATTTGTTCTCCAGCATATGGAACGCGGATGACTGGGCCACGAGAGGTGGGCTTGAGAAAACAAACTGGAAAAAAGCCCCATTCGTGTCGGCTTACAAGGACTTCAGTGTCGATGGGTGCCAATGGGAAGACCCATACCCTGCTTGCGTATCAACCACCACCAAGAATTGGTGGGATCAATATGAAGCTTGGCATTTGTCTGATTCTCAAAAGATGGATTACGCTTGGGTGCAGAGAAACCTTGTTATCTATGATTATTGCAAGGATTATGAACGGTTTCCTAAATTGCCCGTTGAGTGTTCATTGAGTCCATGGGAGTAAGGGGTTAACTAGTGAGGAAATTTTGTATGCAATTGTTTATTTATTTTTTAAATTTTTAATAACTAATTTCAAGTATGTAATTTCGTCCCATTATTTTGTTTTCAACAATTAGATGTTCATATAATTATTATATTATTATTATAATAATAATTTAATTTATTCAATTATTTATATAATTATATACATATAAAGCATGTCTTATCATTGGAGGAAAGAGAAACAAGTCAAGTAGCATATGTTTTAGCAAGAAAGGCGGTAGAAACTAGAGATTCTAAAGAATTTCAATCACGACTTTCATAGATGATCTTAATATGGTTAGTCTTGCTACTATATGGAGTAGGTTAAATTACTCGACATGTCCATGTACTTACAAAATTTGGTCTATGTACTTAAAAAGCGATCAATTTAGTCCCTATACTTACAGATTTGAGTCAATTGAGTCCCTTTACTTGCGAAATTTAGTACATGTTGCCTTCTGTTATGATTTGTACAAGAAAGAATAATATTTAAAGACTTATGAATCATTTTTGAGACTTGTCAAGGGCCAATGTTTTGACCACAGAGGCAGATTAAGGAAGTTGTAGCTCCACCAATAAATACCAAAATAGATAGAAGGCAAGCCGAGAGGAGAAGGGAAGCTCATTAAGGGCGGAAACTCTTTGACAGGATTAAATTTCGCAAGCAGAGGGACTAAATTGACCCAAACTTGTAAGTACAGAGACTAAATTGATTGTTTTTTTAAGTAGAGGGACCAACTTGATTTTTCTTGTAAGTACAGGGACCTGCCGTGTATCAAAATCTTAGTATCCCATTTATAAAAATAAATAATATATTCTACTAATTTACGCAAAGAAAAAAGAAAAGAAAAAAACTAAAAGGAACAAGTAGCGGGCGCAACGCAATCTAAAATGTCCATGTGCCATAGATGCAACCATCTTAAATTTTGCTTTCAAGTTTGTTATCTCCATATATAGAAGGTTTGAGTTCATTGTTTGAAGGCTCTCTCTACGTTGTCAAAAAACTGCTTCTCATGCTGAAAAAAAAATTCATTAATTTACATCCGTCATCCGACCATATACAATCCTAAAAAGCTAAACATTAAACAATAGACCAACCTCCCAAATCTGAATGTTTTTATAGTCCATTTTTTTACAGCAACCTCTGTACCGCCAATATCACCTCTATAAACTGTTGTAAAGCCTCCGAAGCCTATTTCATTGTTTTTTGAATTCAAGGTCTAAATTGCCAAAATTAAAAAAGCTCAAGGATTAGTTACGATCTTTTACCCCACAAACAAATCGGTTCGGATCTGTGGGTTCACACGCGGGTCAGCTTGGATCCGGATCAACTAGTAGAAAATCGCCCCACCTCCTCACTCTCACGTCTTTTGGCAAAACTGATTTCTCAACCATGGAACTTTCGAAATTCCTTCTCTCTCTACACTCAATCTCTCTGTTTTCTCTATCGAAGACCACCACCGAAAACTTCACCTTAAATAAAAAACCACCACCCTCTGCTGTTGACCGGTAACCTCACCGCCACGCCGAATCTCAAAACCCCTCCAATCGAACCCTTTCGTGGAGACCTAAAATCTATTTTTCACCAAATCTCTGATTCTTTGATTTTAAATCTCTGTTTTTTTTTCTTTGATTTTCTGAAAAAGGGAAAAACGAAAATGTTTTTAGCTTTTTTTGGTTTCCGAAAGAAGAAAAAGGAACACGCTAGCTACTGCTGTTTTTGTGTTTTTTCTTCGAACTCTTCTTCTTGGAATTGGAAATCAAGAAAGAAAATGAAGCTTGTTTTTGTGTTTTTCTTTGAACTCTTTTTTTGAACTCTTTTTCTTGAACTGGAAATCAAGAAAGAAAATGATGCTTTTTTATGTTAATTTCTCTCGGAGAGGAAGACTGTAAAAACCCTAAGATTTGGGGATTGTGTTTTTGGACAAGTGGTTTACAAACCTTTCTAAGGGTTGAAAGTGGAATGCTCGTATTGTTTTACTAATTACTATTGCATTATATGACTTATTGCATTATACGGATTGTTGGTTGTCTTTTTAATTGTTCCTCTCGTGGCTGAATTGCTGGTTTAGTCTAGTTTAGGTGTTTGCTGATTTAGTTCAGTTTAGGTGATTTAGTTCCCTCAAAGTGCTATGGTAAGTTCATTTAACTCCACTCTAACCTCTGTTTCTCCCTCTAATTTCATTTAAACGAGGTGGACTAAACAAGGGAAACAACACAGAGAATTACCCATTTACATGAATTTTTACTGTACTGGAATTATCTGTAAAAGTAAAAAAGTAAAAGCAAAAATGAAAGGGAAAATTTCAAAAAGGGATGGTATATTAGAAATATTTATTACTTGCTACTATGAGAAAAAAATAATTGCTTGTTGGTAAATACATACTTATAAAATTAATAAAGAGGAAATTGTATTTACTTTTTTGACCCTGTTATAAACAAAGGGTAAAACCTAATAATAGTCTCTTAATTATGCTAATCAAGTTTTTTTTTTTTGGTGAAAACACTAATCAAGTTTAACTCCTCTGGTATGAAAATCTCCTTCCATGAGTAATGCAGAAACCAAAAAAAAAATCTCCTTCAATTAGTAAAGCAAAAACCAAGGGGAAAAAAAGAAATCTCATTTGATGAGTGAAGCAAAACCATAAAAAAAGAAAAAGGTGCACGGCTATTAGATTTGTGGACTGTGGTCATGGGATTTGTAGGTTTTTCGCTAAGCTCATCTTTTTTTTTTTTTTTGTGAAAACAGCAAAGCATAAAAATTAACTCAAAATAAAGCCTCGTGGGTAAGCAACACCCATCTCTATTGCTCGTTAAGCTCATCTTTATCCCTATTAACAACATTTTATTGTTGGATCCAGCTAGATGCTAACATTATTTAAAAGCTAGAATCAGAAACTTTTTTTCCCCTTTCAGTATTGGTTTCAAATTTAGGAAGGTGAGAAATATGATTAGTTAGGTGAAGTTGAAAATTGAACCTTAAAGTAAGGGTAAATTTGACATCTCAATATCCTTTTTAATCATTTCTAAAACTTGTATTTCTTTCCTATTAAATATAATTTATCATGGTACTTAAAAAAATTGTTAGATATTCATATGAAATAATAATATGAATCCTAAATTATTGTAAATTGATATGATTAATATAGAGATCATAGCATAATGTATATATATAATACCATTTGCTCATATTCATGCACTTTGCACCGGGTGTCTTGTTGCCAGCAAACATTATGGATAAAACGTCATGAAAATGCAATAATTATAGAATTGAAAACAAATCAATCTAACATTAATGTTGTTATGACGTCTTTATATATACAAACATTGTTTTAAAAACCGGACCGGACCGGTCGGTCGGATCGGTTAAACCGGGAACCGATGGCATGTCCGATCCTTAAAGGTGTGGGAACCGCGGTTAGTCAACATGGTCAACAACCGTGAAAAGATCGGTTGGACCGGTGATTGAACCGGGTTTGACTGGATAAAACCGGTTTTGAAATTTGAAATTTTTGTAAAATATTTTGAAGGAGGTGAGTTTTGAACCCACAACCTTGTGAGAAACAAAAAACAAGCTTGTACCACTACACCAAATGCTTTTATGTGTCATATATCTACCATATATAATATTTAAAAGGTAAAATCTAAACAATTTCCATAAAATACCCTTATCAAACCGGACCGACGATTGAACCGATTGGACCGATCAAACCACCGATCGGAGTCTTCACCAGTTCCACTGCCAGTCCGGTTTCAAAAACATTGTATACAAATTCAAGTACAGATTTTCGTCATATATACAAATATATACTTTGGCCAAAATATATATATATACATGGTATGGCTCACACTTTTTTCTTTATTCATTTCTTGACAAATACTTTTGAATAATTTCCTCTGGCAATGTTGGATGTCAAAATGGGTTTGGAGAAGCATGCTTGGGAAAGAATAAGAATTGGGCAGTTCCATTTCCAAACAAAAAGAAAGTTGCAAGTAATAGCTGTGTTGTGTATATACACAACAGAATATCAGATTACAAATGCTGCTTCAATCAGCAATCAACGTACAATCTGGTTCAAGGAAAATGAATGACTAATCTACCATTTTGCCCCCTAAACTTGTAGCGTTTAGACGTTTTGTCTCCCGAACTTCAATCTTGGACATTTTGCCCCCTCAACCTAACGACTCCGTTAAGTTGTTGACGTGGCATTGCCACGTCAGCGGTTTGATCCAACGTGGTCAGCAAATTAACGGAGCCGTTAAATTGAGGGGGTAAAACGTCCAAAAATTGAAGTTTAGGGGACAAAATGTCCAAGATTGAAGTTCGGGGGACAAAATGATACAAGTTCAGGAGGTAAAATGGTTGTTTAGTCGAAAATGAATTCAACTACTATAGAATAGAAGATAGAAATTTGCTTGATTCTGGTTACTACATCCACCCACAGACCCACTACTCACTACTCAGCTTGGATCATGGGCCTGGCACAATTGGACTGCATTTAAACCTTCTGGTTAAACGTGTTGGGCTCCCAATATTTAACGAAGCCCATCTTGTCACCGCTAGTTTAATATCAGCTGCAATTAATAGCCGAAGGAAGGGGTATTTACGTCGTTATACCGTAAACTTTCATAAGACTCTTGTCTCAACAGGTCAGGTCTTCGATCTTCGTTAGGGTTCCGATTTCCAAACAAAGGAAAAGAGTTGCAGAGCAGAAGCAACCAACTGCAATGGTGTGCGAGAAGTGTAAGTTTATTTTTTGAGCAATTAACTATTTTTTAATCAATTTGGGTTATAATTGTGATCATAGTGATATAATATTACAATTCTAAAGATGAGTTAATTCGATTTGCAGGCCAGAAGAAGTTATCGAAGGTGATTGTGCCGGATAAGTGGAAAGAAGGCGCCAGCAACACTACCGAGAGTGGTGGCCGGAAAATCAACGAGAATAAACTCCTCTCAAAAAAGCACAGGTCCTTTTTCCCCCTTTACCTTTCCCTGTTCAATCTCTTAAATTTTGTTTACTATTTTGCAAAACACGATCTTCCTCACCAATTAGGGTTTTCTTTTTTCTTTTAAAAAATATTGTTTTGGGTAGTACCAATACTTGTGAATTAGATGATTCTTATAAGAATTGGCTTGATTATTGCTGTAAAATTATCGTTGATGCTTGCAAGTTTGGGATTCAATTGTTGATTTTGGAACTTTATTTTAGTAATTAGTGAGATAATACATGGTAGAAGGGTAGTTGCATAGTGGTGAAAAGATTTTATTTCAGTGCTAGTTTTCAACCTTCTCTATGTCCCAAAAGACAATGCTCAATTGCTCATAAACACAAGTAAATTAGGGTTTTAGCTGCAATTTGTTTTGTTCAATCCCTTGTTGCTTCCTGTGTTTTATTTAGGGGCTTCTTTCTACAATTCTGATTTAATCTGCACTGCTTTCTTTCGGGTCAATTTTTATCCCTTGTTTGCATATGTGATTCTGGATGATTGTGTTGGATTGTATCTTCGGTATTCCTGAATTTTGATTTGGAAATTTACCACTGCACTGCTTTCATTCAGGTCAAATTTTATTTCTTGTTTGCATATGTGATTCTGGATAATTGTTTTGCATTGTATCTTCGGTATCCCTAAATTTTGATTTGGAAATTTATCACTTTCAGGTGGACTCCTTATGGGAATACAAAGTGCATGATTTGCAAGCAACAAGTGCACCAAGATGGCAAGTACTGTCACACTTGTGCATATTCTAAAGGTAAAATTATTTGATGTTACTCACTCTTGACTTTTGATTGCTTGATTTAAAGAGTTAATTTTCGTGACTTCTGATACATGTTGTGTTGTTTTTTGTGCAGGGGTATGTGCGATGTGTGGTAAGCAGGTGCTTGACACCAAGATGTACAAGCAGAGCAACGTATAACTTGGAGTGGGTATTAGTTTACTTCAAGTAGATATTATAGTTGCTGTTTGTAATTGAAAACTAACCGGCTTGGTTGCAGATTCTGTAAAAGAATCTTGAGCTGCTAAATGTGTATGCATATGTTTGGAGTCTTCTTTCTTAATCTTTTGTACTCTTTTCCTGCACTAACTAGCAAGGAGAAATTATGTTTATGAATGGAATAATATTGAAGTAGTAATAAACTTGTTGACTTCCTTACTTCTTGATATCTTGGTTATCTTATGTGTTTGAAGTTGATGTGCTTAAATTTTGTTGATGATGGTGAAATAAGTTATGGTGCTCTTAGTCTTTGCCCAGTTTTGTTTCTAAGTGGTTAAAGGAGAAGTGATTTGCGACCGTTTTAAGTTATGGGCAAATACTCAGAATTAGCATAGGAATTAGGAGCTGATATACATTCTTGGCTAATAAAAGTAGGCTACAAATTAAAAGTGATGAAGTTTAACGCGACACATTCTTGGCTAAAAGGGCATGTTTCAATTTTCAAATTAGCTGAACCACTTCATATCTTCTCGAGTCTCGACCTGTTGATGTTGGATGCAAACAAGCTCTTTTGTCTGTCATTGGCATCACGATGACTTTCTTCTGGCGGAGTAAAGTACGGTTAAGGTTTTTCCTGACATTAGTTTATCATTGACTTGTAGATTGCCTGGTATTCCAGTAGTATTCAATTTCCGCCGCTGTCCTTCCAGGGATTCTCCCGGCAATTAGTTCCCACCTGATAATGAATTACTAATGAACATTTAAGAGAAGGAAAACATAACAAGTGGAAAGCAAAGAATCTTAACCTCTCTCCAACCAGATTATACATCCTAATTATAAGTGCTTCTTCATCTTCAGAGAATTTAAGCTTTGATTCTTCACTTGTTTCCTCTGAACAAAAATGCAGTGGAGCTAAGTTAAAAACTGCAGCCAGCAGCCCATACATACCAAAGCATCAATTAAGAAAAGTTACCAGAAATAGTAACTCTTTACAGAATTAGCATTGCCTATGTATGAAAACACAATAGAATTTTTGCAGATTTGTTGGAAAAGAATATCAGTACCTTGAAAGTCCACGAAATTATCATTAGAAGAAGAATGTTGAGAGTCAGCCATATGAACTATGAAAATAGTTGAAGCCTAGAGAGAAGGAGATCAGCAGAAGGGGATTGTTGATTGTTTTAAGCAATGCAGGGGGGGCTTAAATAATGTTGAGAATTAAAAATAAGTAAGAATGGTGGTTGATGGGTAGTTGAGTCACTTGGTGAATAGATTCTTAGTCTATCTTTTCTTTTAATGTACATATGATACTTGAGGAAGAACCCAAGTAAATGACTGTTGGGCAAGTATTTATCTTTGGATCAAAAAGGAGCTTTTACATTGCGGCTCCAAATCTAGTAATCCAGTGGGACAGCACAGATTTTTCATGATTATGCATCAAATTTTTCACTTAAATGTGCTATAAATGTTCCAATCATCTCTCACTTTTTTAGGGTTCAATGGATTTGTTTCATGATTTGAGAACCTGTTCAATTTGTCTCTGCTCTCTCATGGATGAGCTTCAAACGTGAATCAGTTCTTGAAATGTAAACATGTGGACTAGTTCTAGAAGACAGCTATATGAGAACAGAACAAAATTCAAGACAGCTATGGTTGATGAATCATTTCAAAAGCTGATTATGCCAATATATTGAAGAAGCTGATGCGATTTAGATCATTTTTTACACTGATTTAGATCATATAAAGTATAAAGCCAAAGTGTGTTTAAAGTGATTAAGCTGAGGAAATTAACTCAATTCCTGCTACCGTAAGGTCTTTGTTTAACCCTTTCTTTTGTCATGTAAGGCGCCAGTGCCAGAAAGGTAGATTCTTATTTCTTGCCTAAGCCAGAAAAGGAAATTGAGAATTATGTTGCTTTTTGACAGGTGTAAAATGTGTAAACAGAGAGATTAGATAAGAAATTCCAAGCATTGATGTTTCCATGGCTGCAATAGTTAAGCATTGAAACCATTGTACTCTTACAACTACAAAAACTGAAGTTTCCTATGGCAATTAACAGAAATAGTTTAATTGCTTTTATCAAACATTTCATAATGCAAGAAAATACCCAATTTTCAAATTCTGGAATTCAATGTTCTACCCAACCAACCCTAGTTAACATTCATAATGCTGGAGATGAAGACAAAGCAAACTAAATAACATCTCTGTCAGGGTAAGCAACAGAGTACATATATGTGTCTAAATTCAATGGATAGAAAAGGGTACCTTGCCTTTGTCCAAATATGTTCTTTTTATCAATTTTCTTTTTGGCGAGGAAGCATCATAAGAATCATCGTTAATTTAAGAAGGAAGCCATAAAGTTGACAAGTTAGCTTTATAAAAGATAAAAACAACAGCAGTAACAAAGTTTAGCCACATCTTCATGACAATCTTAACAACAATCTTAGAGTTGATTTATCTTAATCAGTTCCATGCCCACTTAACAAGATTGGAATTCTCAATATCCAAGCTCCTTAAAGGTTACATTTAGCTAAAAGTTAAGAGGTACCATTTTGGATTGAATTGTTTGGATGAAAGCAACCCCCACAATAAAGCATCAGTCTATCTAAAGGAAGCGGTGAGAATAGCAGATTTTTATGCTAGGACCACAGGGGAAACAATGATTGAATAGCTTATCCATTAAGATTCTTTTGCAACAGAGTGCTGTTATTTGTTAATCTCATCCCTTGAGAATATTCAATTCTCAACAAGATGCTAAACCAGAGCAGGGGCAAATAAGCCCCATCATTGAAAGTTCAATCCATTACAAATTTCAGATGCAAAAATGGCGACTTTATATCATCTTTCTGAAACAGAGAACACAAGAAAGGCATTCGATTGGAGACTGCAAATTAAGATTAATCAAAGAACAGAGAATTGGGCCAAATTTGCAAATTTTATTTAAGATTAACCATTACATAACATAAGGAAAGGTAAAGAGTAAAGACTAAAATGATTTAGAAGGCCTCAACAGGGCCAAACATCACAACAATCCTTCACATATATCATAAATCCAGAGAAATCCCAGTACAGCAGGGAGCTTAGAAACCACCACGGAGACGCAAGACAAGGTGGAGGGTGGACTCCTTCTGAATGTTGTAATCAGCTAGGGTCCTTCCATCTTCCAATTGCTTCCCAGCAAAAATCAATCTTTGCTGATCTGGAGGAATCCCTTCCTTGTCTTGAATTTTGGCCTTAACGTTATCAATTGTATCTGAGCTTTCCACCTCCAAAGTGATGGTCTTTCCTGTCAAAGTCTTGACAAAGATCTGCATCCCACCACGAAGCCTCAAGACCAGATGAAGGGTGGATTCCTTCTGGATGTTGTAATCGGCCAAAGTTCGGCCGTCCTCGAGCTGCTTCCCGGCGAAGATAAGCCTTTGCTGGTCTGGGGGGATCCCCTCCTTGTCTTGGATCTTGGCCTTGACGTTGTCGATGGTGTCGGAGCTCTCGACTTCGAGGGTGATGGTTTTTCCGGTCAGGGTTTTGACAAAGATTTGCATACCGCCACGGAGACGGAGGACAAGGTGAAGGGTTGACTCCTTCTGGATGTTGTAATCGGCCAAGGTTCGGCCGTCCTCGAGTTGTTTTCCGGCGAAGATTAAACGCTGTTGGTCTGGGGGAATTCCCTCCTTGTCTTGGATCTTGGCCTTGACATTATCGATGGTATCGGAACTCTCGACCTCGAGGGTGATGGTCTTGCCGGTGAGGGTCTTAACGAAGATCTGCATCTTGTTTGATTTGCTGAGAAAAAATATCGACGAGAGGAAAAACAGAGAAGAAGGAGAATTACAATCGTATATTGGGAATTTGGGATGAGAAAAGAAGGGGATTAGGGTCTTAATTTATAGGAAAAATTAGCCGAAGAGAGGAACCAACCAGGCAATGAGCTTTTTGCTTTAAAATTAAGACGGTGACGTTTTGTCAGCGCGGCATAAGGATTAGGATTACATAATGATGATGGGGTTAAGGGTGGCTAGGTGGGGTCCGTTAAAGTTAAGTTTCTCCTTTTGACGGTGTTAGGTGACCGGCTATTTGTTTTAAAGGTGAAGTCGGTCAATGAATGTTGTTACATTTGACGGATTTTGAGCCCGGGTTGTCATTGTCGTTAGGCCTACTTAAGTTAAGTACTTATGGGTTATTTTTTTTAATTTTTTTAAAAAAGAATCTTACTTTGCAATTTGCAATTTGCAAGTTGGTGGGGATTTTTTTTTTGTCACTAAGAAAGCAACTTGATGGGGATTTATTAATTGAAATTTGGTAAGGTGGGTGGACTTAACTTTTTAGTTTTTAATTAAAATTTACAATTTACCCAATCAACTAATTTACTAATTTGATTCCATTTACTAATGAGTTAGTGATACTTATCAAACAATAGAAATCACCTAAATAGGGTTTTGTATATGACATAATCTAAGCCATTCATATAGAGCTTTTTTCTATAAGTTTTACCCCTATTTAACATATTGTCCCGAATTTAATCGCTTTTGAATATTTTATCCACAATCATCCAAATTAAAAAGTTCTTTCTCAAATTAGACTTTATAAATTGATATATGTTTTACCTTAATTGAAAGAGCTTCAGTGGACTATTACTTGCATCGAAGGCAAGGAAATTAGCATGGGATGCTTTCTCATATATTAGTTGATGTGAGAGGACTGTCACAATTTTTCAAGAAAAAATACAAATTGTGGATCAAGCCTTTCTACTATTCATGATGTTATTAGATATAGACTTTATGGTTTTAGTAATAATGTTGCTAAAGACCCTATAGATATGTTCCTTTGTTTTGTAATAGTTGGGGTCTCAACTCTCAACTTGAATTGATAATTGCTTTGTAACTCTATTTTTGTAATTTGTGATTAATAGCAAATTTGTTCCTGGATGAATGCATGTATATTTATCCAAATAATAATAATAATAATAATAAATAATAGTAATAAAAAATTAACCAAACCCATATAAAAGTAGTACAAAACTCATATGCATTTTACATGCGGTAGGACTTGAAATCAGGATCTCACGATCCAAGTATGGTTACATCCCAATTGAATTAACAATTCAGATGTTTTTGAATTAATTTTTCTGCCGAATATTTTACATTACATATCCTTTTCTATTCCCAGGTCTTTGGTTGGTTTTTAGAACATGTTGGTATTTTGTAACATTTTCCAATCGCGACGAGATTTTGGCACCTATTTTGGAAGGCAAACTTAGATTACTATTTAGAAGATGCAATACTCAGTCTAATCTTCAAAATTCAAATCGGCATATAAGAGTTCACTTGAAATATTTGTTACGCTCTTATAAAAATCTAATAGCAGCATCAATGCAGCATTTTCCAAATTTCTTCCATAACTTGAACTATGAATATGAACATTTGGGCTTGCCAGAAATTTCTTCCATGATTCAATGTTGTACACAACCAAGCCTAGTTAATTGTAACAGTAAACATTCATAATGCTGGAAATGAAGACAAAGAAAACTAAAGAACAAATCTGCTAAGACAAGCAACAAAGTACCTAATTATATGCCTAAATTCAAGGCTAAAATCTCAATTAGGGCCCTAAAACTTTGCTAAAAGGGTGAAATAAGTGCCCAAACTATGAAAAGATCAAATTATTGCCTAAACTTTTCGGTTTGGGGCAATTCAGTCCAAAATGTTAGATTATAAGTCCGTTAAATGTAAATAATCCAAAACATTTTGGACTGAATTGACCTAAATCGAAAAGTTCAAGCACTAATTTGACCTTTTCATAGTTTGGGCACTTATTTGACCCTTTTGACAAAGTTCAGAACCCTAATTGAGATTTTAGCCTAAATTCAATGGATAAGAAAGGCTAAGTTGTAAATAAAATGATTAAAATCTACAAAAACACGAACCCCTGCCTTTCTCCAAATATGTTCCTTCTTGGAAGCATTATAAGGCATTAAGTTGAGAAGATTCCAAGGTCCAAGAAAAAGTAGTACAAAACTGATACTGGCGAGGAAGTATCATAAGAATCATCGTTAATGAGTGGAGATTATTGACTCAGCAGAGTATATTACAATAACCACATCATTTGAAGAATTAATTTGAAGAGAGAATAATAACCACATCATTTGCTTGTTTTGAAATTGAGAAAATAAGGTAAGGGCTGATGAATTCCATTATTGTTTTGAACGTGGTAGGGGCAGTGTGAGAAAGGGAGAGGATCCAGTACTGATCTTCTAATTTCAAAGCTATGGTTGTGTGGAATTTTCCCAAAAAAAAAAAATTAAACAAAAGGCCGAAATATTCACTGGCCGAACCACTAGCATGGAATAATAACGATAAACAAGCAATAACTAAAAAACACAACTAATCAAACTAATTAAAGAGCAAAATAAAAAAATTTCGCCTAACATATAATTCTATTTCATCGTGAAAATTATCACACCCTCCACAATTGTTTGCATGGTGAGACGGATACAAAAATGCAGGAGATTTCCCAAAATAAATATAACATAATTGTTTGAATTATTTTTCATAAAAAAACGAACTGAGCAGAATTATAAACCGAGTAGATAATTAAAAATAAGCAACCAAGGACCTATAAAACGCCCACACGTGGCAATCGTGGAAGCCTTTTGCGTAGAAACTCATATATAGGAAGGATATTATCTTCATATCTCGCCGAATTAGCATAGACGCATGGAAAACAAATACTGTATTTCAACAAAAAATTTCCTCCAATCTTGATGTCTCTACTAATCTTTCCGTATCCCTTATCTCCCCATGTTAGTCCCCATGAATTTTTCACAAATCAGTAATTCTTTCTAGTTTTATCATCAGTTCCATAGCCAACTAAGAGCACAGAACAAGCACCAACCTCTTTTTTTATTGTTATCATATTCATTTTCGGATTCTGGTCCTTCATAAATTCCCTACATTCGAAAAGCAGTTATTGATTGGATGAACGTGGTAAAAAAAATTGAGATGAACCATATACATGAAAATTAATTGAATCACATGCTAGATAATTATTTGTCGAAAGATAATGAAGATACAAAATATAATATAAATAAAATTATTAAAGGTATAATAGTTGAATATATAAAGATTGGATAGGGATACAATTTGATTTCTTTTGTTTTTAAATATGAAAAATATGATTTTACTAAATATTAAACTATTAAACTAGTCTGTACGCATATATATATATATATATATATATATAAGTAAATGAGAGATAATATACTTACAGCCTTATAACGATAAAAAGAGGGGTACAGATCAACAGAAACGACCAGTGGATACTTGTTGAGATGTTCTCTGTTCTCCGGGCGAATGTTTCTATAACCAACAATCGGAAACCCCGATTGATTATTTTTTTGCCTACAAAAACAGAGCAAACCAGAGCAGGGGCAAATAAGCCCCATCTTGAAAGTTCAATCCTTTACAGATTTCAGATGCAAAAATGGCGACTTTATCATCTTTCTGAAACGCGACTAACATCAGGCAACACAAAGACAAGCAATTTTTTTTTTGAGAAAACAAGACGAGCAAATTTGAGAATGAAAATTAAGAATAACAATCAAGGAACAGAGAATTGCGGTAAATTTGCAAATTTTATTAAGATAAACCCATTACATAACACAAGGAAAGGTAAAGACAGAGAGAGTAAAATGATTTAAAATTAAAAGGCCTCAACAGGGCCAGACATCAGAATTCTTCACATAAATCATAGATCATGCAGGGAGCTTAGAAACCACCACGGAGACGCAAGACAAGGTGGAGGGTGGACTCCTTCTGGATGTTGTAATCAGCAAGGGTCCTTCCATCTTCCAATTGCTTCCCAGCAAAAATCAACCTTTGCTGGTCTGGTGGAATCCCTTCCTTGTCTTGAATTTTGGCCTTGACGTTATCGATAGTATCTGAGCTTTCCACCTCCAAAGTGATGGTCTTTCCGGTCAGAGTCTTGACAAAAATCTGCATCCCACCACGGAGCCTCAAGACCAGATGAAGGGTGGATTCCTTCTGGATGTTGTAATCGGCCAGAGTTCGGCCGTCCTCGAGCTGCTTCCCGGCAAAGATAAGCCTTTGCTGGTCTGGGGGGATCCCCTCCTTGTCTTGGATCTTAGCCTTGACGTTGTCGATGGTGTCGGAGCTCTCCACTTCCAAGGTGATGGTTTTCCCGGTGAGAGTCTTAACGAAGATCTGCATACCGCCACGGAGACGGAGGACAAGGTGGAGGGTCGACTCCTTCTGGATGTTGTAATCGGCCAGGGGTCGGCCGTCCTCGAGTTGCTTTCCGGCGAAGATCAGACGCTGCTGGTCTGGAGGGATTCCCTCCTTGTCTTGAATCTTAGCCTTAACATTATCGATGGTATCGGAACTCTCGACCTCGAGGGTGATGGTCTTGCCGGTGAGAGTCTTAACGAAGATCTGCATCTTGTTTGGTTTGCTGAGAAGAAAAATATCGATGAGAGGAAAAAACAGAGAGAGGGAGAATTATAATCGTATATTGGGAATTTGGGATGAGAAAATAAGGTGATTAGGGTCTTAATTTATAGGAAAAATTAGCCGAAGAGAGAAACCAATAAGGATTAGGATTACATAATGATGTTCCTAAAAAAAAAGGATTACATCATGAGGTTAAGCGGTGGGGTCCGTTAACGTTAAGTTTCTCCTTTTGACGGTGTTAGCTGACCGGCTATTGTTTAAAGGTGAAGTCGGTCAATGAATGTTGTTACATTTGACGGATTTTGAGCCCGGGTTGTCATCGTCGTTAGGCCTACTTATGGGTATTTTTTTTTTTTTTTATAAAAAATCTTACTTTGCCTACTTAAGTACTTATGGGAATTTAAAAAAAAAAATCTTACTTTGCATTTTGCATTTTGCAAGTTGGTTGGTGGGGATTTATTAATTGAAATTTGATTAGGTGGGTGGACTTAACTTTTTAATTGAAATTTACAATTTACCCAATCAAACTATTTTGCTAATTTGATTCCATTTACGAATGAGTTAGTAATATTTAACAATGGAAATCGCCTAAATAGGGTTTTGTATATGACATAATCTAAGCCATTCATATAGAGCCTTTCTTTGAAAATTCTTAAATTCTCTAAAAATAATGACATAATCTGAGACACTCTGAGCCATTCATAATAAGTATATATAACAGGATTCTAATAATTATATGCGTTATTCAATAGTCATTATATGCGGCAAGTAATCCTGCAACACATGGAATTTAAGCAATTGATCCACTACTTCATCTATATAACAACGATCACAAAGCTCAGGCTCCAAACATTGCATTACCAACTTTGTAGCTTCAAGTCCATCACCAACTTGAAAATCTGGATCCACCTCCAAATTTTCATGAACTAAAGAAACCATGTCTCCAAATACAGACTTCTTTCTTTCATGCTCTTCAATGGCCCACTCATCAGCATAAGTTGCATCTTCACAAACTCCAAATTCAATCGCATAGTCTTCCACTATAAAGACCTTCTTGGCAATTAAACCAATAAGGATGATACCAAAAGCAAAAACATCCATATGATGAGAACACATTAGACCTGTCAATAGAATTTAATCAGTCAATCTCCAATTCTGTAAAAACTGGGGACTTTGTGCAGGCATATTTAGTTAGTATTTTATTTTGTTGATTATTCTAGCTTGTACAGGTTAGAATGTAAATTTTGTACAGACAAGCTTTTGTATACGGTTGCAGTTTTTTTAACACTGCCCTTGGATGGATAAAACTAACATTTCATCTAAAAAAATAAACACTACCAAGTTAACCATATGCATATATAGGACTGAAAATACTCTAATGTAACGTCATTAGATTGTTATACATACCTGCAATAGACACATCAATATAGCCATAGCACCCGACTAATAGCCGAGAAATTGGCCACATTCTCCACCTTACCGTTTCATGTAAAGAACCGGTAATCATAGAAAAGTCGAATAAAACAAGATTGTGATCCTACAAGTCAAAAGACCTCATGTTACAATAATATTACTAACCAAAAACTATGAAAAGATAATGTGCACAAAGGGCATATATAGCATCGTGAAACCTAACCTTGTCAAGAAGAAAGTGTGCGGCATCTATATTGCAAACCACATATTCCTTCTTATCAGGACGAGTCGACCAATGCAAGAATAGGAGGAGGGAAGCAAGCTGAAGAGCAGTCTTGATTCGTTGTACCCAGGTGAAGTCATCTAACAAGGTAAAATACTATCAACATGTGCATGTCTAATGTCAACAAAAGCACATCAGTTTCGAAATTTATACCTCTAAGAATGAGGGTTCGTAAAGTGTCAATTGGGTTAAGGTCATATACAACAGCAAGTTGTTCTTCACGGCAATATCCAATCAACTTGGGCAAGTTGGGATGTGACTTTAGCGGTGAATTTGTGAGTAAATCAATTTCGTCCTAATTAAACAAGAGTGGAAAATTTAATTAATCTAAAGAAAGTAGAAATTGTTAAAAATTGAATGACAAGTTTAAGTCAATTATGAACAATTAACATACTTCCATTCTAATCTCATTGTCTCCTGGGAAGCATCTGTAGAGAGTTTGTGGCATCCATGCTTTCACAGTAACATCATGGTCTCCGATCTTTCCGCGATAAACCTTGCCAAATTGGAAGTTCCCGAGGAAGTTGTCTTTGCTGAAATTGTTGGTATATGATTTCAAGTCCTCAAAACAAATTCCTCGGATTTCGTTCGAAATCATCTTTAATTTGGGATATTGTCAAGTAGCCTAAAGTCAGTAAATTCGTCAGATTATAACAAGCATATTGAAAACCCAGCAATCACATCTTTTCCAAAGAGAAGCAAAGATGATTAATCGAATAAAATTATAAACAGCAAGCAATTAATTAATTAAATAAACTAAAAGAAACGTATGTGTATGCTCATGGATAACGAAATTCTATGAAATTAATTAAAAGTTAAAGTTAGATTTTTCTTACCTGACGACTGCGACAGAGGGATTTGATTTCCGTATATGGAATTTTAGATGTTTATATATTTTTTAAACACAACGAGATCGAGGCGGTTGATATATTATTATCATATAATATAGTAAGTGTTACACACACATATATATAATATGTTATATAATTGTATTTAAATTAAAATTTAGAATCCTTTTGCTTTTGGTAATGGTAATTCCCAAAAGACTACTCAAATCCGATCCCTGATTCCTTATTCCTGAATCCTATATACAACAAGTATAATTTTTCTTCTTTTTTTTTGTTCAGCTGGCTAGTTGGCCTACATTTACATGGGCTTATGTTATGCTGCTTTAATTTTGTGATTGGTCTAATTGTATTTAATTTTGTGATTGCTTTAATGGGTCTAATTGCTTTTTTTTTTGGTTAATGATGTGGGATTTTATTTACATGTTATTATTATTATATATATATATGTGTGTAATGCGATGTCACTATCAAAACCAAATCTATTTAATTTCATTGATTGAGGACAAAACATTTCAAATTTAATTCAGGATAATTTATCAAATAGGAGTAATATCTTTCGCATTTTCTTAAAACGTTTTATCTCTATTTGACGGATTACTCCGAATTTACCAGTATTTTAACATTTTGTTCACAATCGCTCGACTTAAGAGGTTCTATTTTTTTTTTTTTGAGTGATAAGAGGTTCTATCTTTAATTAGACCTAAATTGATAGGTTTTATCGCCTTAATGGAACAATTAGCCCTACCTTTATAACAAAAAACAATAAACTAACCAAGCTCACATAAAAGTGGTATAAAACTCATATATACATTTTACATGCAGCACGACTTGGATTCAAGACCTCACAATTCGAGTGTTTTTTAATTAATTTTTCTCTGCTGAACATTTTATATTACATATCCTTTAATCCTAGGTCTTTGGTTGTCTTTTAGAACAAGTTGGTATTTTGTAACATTTTCCAATCACGAACGAGATTTTGGCACCTATTTGGAAAAGGCAAACTTAGATTACTAATTTAGAAGATGCAATATTCAGTCTAATCTTCAAATCACTAGGGCATATAAGAGTTCACTTCAAATATTTGTTACACTCTTAAAATATCTAAATAGCAGCATCAATGCAGCATTTTCCAAATTTCTTCCATAACTTAAATTTATGAATATGAACATTTGGGCTTGCCAGAAATTTGACATTAATTTTTGTAGTACGTTATATCTGGATAGAGATTAGATAAGAAAATTTCAAGCATTGATGTCCCCATGGCTGCAATCAATAGTAAAGCATCAAAACTGAAGTTTCCTATGGCCTAAAAGTAACAGCAATAGTTTAATTCTTTCATCAAACCTTTCATGATGAAAGAAAATCCCCAAAATTCAAAATCTGGAATAATTCAATGTTAATTGTACCAGTAAACATTCATAATGCTGGAAATGAAGACAAAGAAAACTAGAGAACAAATCTGCTAAGACAAGCAACAGAGTACCTAATATAATTATAATATGTCTAAATTCAATGGAAAGGCTAAGTTGTAAATAAAATCTACAAAAAACATGAACCCCTGCCTTTCTCCAAATATGTTCCTTCTTGGAACCATTATCAGGCATTAAGTTGAGAAGATTCCAAGGTCCAATTAGAAAAGTACAAAACATAATGAGTGAAACTGTAGCCTGTTGTTTTTGGCGAGGAAGTATCATAAGAATCATGGTTAATGAGTGGAGACTATTGACTCAGCCGAGTCTATTACAATCAAGGGCACCACTGGGTTTTCAAAGTTTCTGCCAAATAAGTTAGGAAGGAAGCCATCATAACTGAAAGCATGTGGGGAGACTATATGATTTTGGAAATTGAATACTAGTTTGCTTTAAAAATCTAAAAACAACAGCAGCAGTGGCAAAGATTGGTGGTACCATTTTTGATCGTTTAGATTAAATCATCAACTCCAAAAAGAAAGAATCAGTCCATCTAAAGGAAGCGGTGACAAAAGCACAGGCAAGCAGATTTAGACCAGAGAACCAACGAGTGAATAGAGCTCATACATCAAACAATTAAGATTCTTTTGCAACAAAGTGTTGTTAATCTCATCACTTAAAAGAATATTCAATTCGTGAAATGAAGGATAAGAATACGATAGCTGTTCAACGAGACCCTACCACCATCCATGGATTGGGCTAATTATGAACCAGGGCAGGGGCTAATTAAGCCCCATCTTCAAAGTTGAATCCTTCACAAATTTCAGATGCAAAAATGGCGGCATTATCATCTTCCTAACACGTAATTAACATCAGAGAACACATGACATGCATCCAATTTGAGACTGCAAATTTAAGATTAAACGAAGAACAGAACAGCGAATTGCTGGAAATTTGCAAATTTTATTTAAAGATTAACCATTACATAGCATAAGGATAGGTAGAGACAGACAGACTAAAATCATTTAAAAGGCCTCAAGAGGGCGCCAGACATCACAATTCTTCACATATATCATAAAACCAGAAATCCAGAATCAAGCAGGGAGCTTAGAAACCACCACGGAGACGCAAGACAAGGTGAAGAGTGGACTCCTTCTGAATGTTGTAATCAGCAAGGGTCCTTCCATCTTCCAATTGTTTCCCAGCGAAAATCAACCTTTGCTGGTCTGGTGGAATCCCCTCCTTGTCTTGAATTTTGGCCTTAACGTTATCAATTGTATCCGAGCTTTCCACCTCCAAAGTGATGGTCTTTCCGGTCAAAGTCTTGACAAAGATCTGCATCCCACCACGGAGCCTCAAAACCAGATGAAGGGTGGATTCCTTCTGGATGTTGTAATCGGCCAAAGTTCGGCCGTCCTCGAGCTGCTTTCCGGCAAAGATAAGCCTTTGCTGGTCTGGGGGGATCCCCTCCTTGTCTTGGATCTTGGCCTTGACGTTATCGATGGTGTCGGAGCTCTCGACTTCCAAAGTGATGGTTTTTCCGGTCAGGGTTTTGACAAAGATTTGCATCCCACCACGGAGACGGAGGACAAGGTGGAGGGTCGACTCCTTTTGGATGTTGTAATCGGCCAAGGTTCGGCCGTCCTCGAGTTGCTTTCCGGCGAAGATCAGACGCTGCTGGTCTGGAGGAATCCCCTCCTTGTCTTGAATCTTAGCCTTAACATTATCGATGGTATCGGAACTCTCGACCTCGAGGGTGATGGTCTTGCCGGTGAGGGTCTTGACGAAGATCTGCATCTTGTTTGGTTGGCTGAGGAGAAAAAATCGATGAGAAAAAAAGCACAGAGAAGAAGGAGAATTATAGTAATCGTAATTGGGATGAGAAATTAAGGCGATTAGGGTCTTAATTTATAGCAAAACAGCCGAAGGGGTAACGAATGATATTGCGACACGTAGGATGAATGAGGTGTCTTGTTTGCCTTAAAAATTTGTCCGTGTGGCATTGGGATTAGGATTACGATAATGACGAGGCTAAGCGGTGGGGTCGGGTAACGTTAAGTTTTACTCTTAAACGGTGTGTTAGGTGACCGTTTGATAAAGTAAGTAAGTAAAGTCGGTCAATGAACGTCGTTACATTTGACGGACTTTAAGCCGTTGGGAGCAAAATGGGCCCGGGTCGTCATTATCATTAGGCCTACCTTATAGGAATTTTTCTATTTTCTTGCAAGTTGGTGGGGATTTATTATTAGTAAATTAATTAATCAATTAAATAAACAAATCTGGGTAGTTGGTGGACTTACCCTTGTTTCCAAGCCGCTGATTTAACTTTTAAGGATCACAATTCACAGGTTGAATGTGGTGGGGTCCTAATTATGTCTTTATTCATAGCACCTTTATTAGGCTTTAGGAGAAAGAAAGGAAATTTTTTTTTTTTAAAAAAAAGGAAGGAAATTTCAAATTTGTTTACTTCTGCCCCTGAGAATACGATGTGAAAGTAAAATGAAAAAGTCCTATATGAGGCCATTGGGGCTTTCTTGAATCTAAATTTATATATTTGGGCTTCAAACCCAATTGACTTGCAATCCTAAAACTTTCTTGGGTTTAACTTAAAAGTTGAATAATGACTAACGACCAATTCATAGCCCAAAATCAGATGAATTGAGGTACACATAAGTCTAGCTTAATTAGACTAGGTACAAAATATTAATTCAATAGCTAGGTGGAAAACAATGGAACAATGTTAATGATCAATATATTAGAACAATTATCTCTATGTGTAATGTGTTTGTGTTAGTGGTTTAATTCCACAAAAACCATAAAGTTTTGTTATTGATAATTTGAAATGTGGAGAGGAAAATTAAGGGAAAGCTAAGCAATCATATGAACATTGTATTCATTCTATGCATAATACTATACAAATTTTCAATAATGTTAATGGATAAGTTAATTAAGTGGCATCACTAATTCGTTTTTAGTGTAGATTATAGACTTTAGAGCTAGACTTTGATATATCTGATAATTTTATTTCAGTATTCTCTAACTATGGATACATTTGAAGAAATTGTTTGAAAATCGGATAAATAAGTCTTTTTCATGATTATCCCAGCTGCTCAATTGATGGTGAAATGGTTATTAAACGTGTAATATATTTCAAGTACAATGATAACAATGAATGAAAAGGCCGCAGCGAAGTCACTGGCCGAACTACTAGCTAGTATGGAATAAAAATGATAAACAAGCCAATACTTAAAAAAAAACACTAATTAAAGAGCAAAATAAAAAATTTCGGCCTAACATTCTATTCCACCGTGAAAAATATCACACCCTCCATAATTGTTTGCATGGTGGGACGGATATAAAAATGCATGAGATTTTCCAAAATAAATGTAATATCATTTTTGAATTGTTTTTCATTAAAAAACGGACTAAACCGAATTATAAACTGACTAGATAATTAAAAATAAGCAATCAAGGAGCTATCAAACATCCACACGTGGCAATCCTGGAAGTCTTTCGCGCAGAAACTCATATGTTGTAGGTAAGATATTATCAGCATATGTCATCAAATTAGCATGGATGTATGGAAAACAAATATTGTTTTTCAACAAAAATTGTCCTCCAATCTTGATGTCTCTACTAATCCTTATGTATCCATTATCTCCCCAACCGGATCCCCATGAATTTTTCAGAAGCCAGTAATTCCTTCCAGTTTCATCAGTTCCGTAACCAACTAAGAGAATAGCATGAGGAATACCGGGCAAATTATCATATTCATCTTTGCTTGGTCCTTCATAAATTGTACCCTACATTCAAAGAGCAGTTATTGATTAGATGAACTTGGTAAAAAAAATGAGATGAACTATGAAAATTAATTGAATAACATGCTAGATATTATTATTTTTCGAAATATAATAGATATAAATAAAATTATTAAAGGTATAATAGTTGAATATATGATGATTGGATTGGGGTACAATTTGATTTCTTTTGTTTTATATATGGAAAATATAGTTCTACTAAATATTAAACTATTAAACTAGTCTACACGCATGTGTGTGTGTATATATATATATATATATATTAATTAGTATTTAGTATTTATATATAGATATATAAGTAAATGAGAGATAATATATACTTACAGCCCTATATTTCAGAAGAGAAGGGTAATAATCAATACAAGCGATCACCGAATATTTATTGAGATGTATAATGATATTGATCTCTGTTCTCCGTAGAAGTGGTTCTATAACCAAAAATTGATACCCCTGAATGATTATTTTCCTGGAAAAGATAGATCACGTTAGTGAAACTCAACTTTATTCAATAAATATTATAATATATATATATATATATATATATATATATATAAGTTCCAAATTTACTTACAAAAGTGCGAGGGGTTTGTTTATATCCAACAAATTGATAAATATCTGAGCTATAAACTTTATTATTTTTCCACCATTCATAGGCCTATTGACAAGTATAAGGAAAGTCGATAGGGTTCTCAGGGTCACTAGGAAATAGGTATGGGCAGCGATCAATTAGATTTTGTGGAGATGATAGAGACCGTAATTTTCTATGTGAATATATTTTGTATTGTGCTTCAACAGCGTCAACCGCTGCTATAGCCCAAGAACAACCTGAAGAAAATATATATTTATTAATTAATAAGGAAATAAACATATACTTGAATTAACAAAACCAAATGATGTACTTGTTACACCAAAGTCAATCCTTGAATACGAGTTGATTTTTTTAAATGTATAAACCAATGCACATGAATTTAAATTTATTTACCATATCCTTTTTGATCTCTGACTAGACTTAATACATTGATATCTTTCCAATCAAAATTAGGTGATACACAATAAGGTGGCATGGTGACTGCGTCGACCTACAATAAAGTAATCAATTATATATTGAGCAAGCCACATATGCTACACACATAAATAAATAAATAAATATAGACACACATGTTCTAAAAGAAATATTAAAAATACCGCTTCTTTATTATAAGGCACACTCGATTTAAATGGTTGAGGATTCATTAGAGCTGGAAGACGAAAGAACTACATAGTAAACTGCAAAAAAATTTGAGTTTAAAGTGTATGAATAATAGTATAAACTTAAGAACCCCATAAATTGAATGAAAACATGACTTAAAGTTTTACCTACACTGCAATTGAGACAAATTATAATTAAATAACAGAAATATGAATATTGAAACAAGAGAACATCACATTAATGAGTAATGACATAGAGGAAATAGCAAATTAGCGGCAACTTTTTTTTTCTTTGACAGAAAGCGGCGACTATTTTTTTTTTCGGCAACAAATTAATTCTAACAAAAAAAAACAGCATCGCAGAGATTCCAACAAACAAGCCTTTCGATATTTTATTTAGAAAAAAAGAACGAAAAAGGACGTAAGAAATATATAAGAGGGAGGAAAAAGAAAAAGGTAAAAAGATGACGAATTAGAGGGTTTCGAAGAAAGAAGCAAACCTTTTGGCTTTTGGGAAGGGGAGGGATCGAATGCTTCTGCCTTCTGTCCTGAGAGGGTGAAAGTTTAGTACTTTTGTGGAGGAATAATAAGAATAATAGTACAAAGAGTATTGGATTGGTCATATAGTGTGTGCTTTTATAGGGACGAGCGATCCCTATAGGCGGTAATAAGATCTACTCTATATTCTTGGATAGATTCCTGGTTAGACTAGGATAAAACACATAAGTTAAAACCAACTAATTGATTTCTTGTTTGAATCCTAAGTCCTAACATGTCAAGGATCGAATATATATATTATTTATTTATTGGTACTATTTCCCTTTAAAAAAAAGGAAAAAAGAGTAAAAACTTAGCAAGAATTGAAGCTAATTGAAATGGGCCAGCAGCTTCCGATCTTGGGCCTTGGGGTACTCTCTTTTCCTTTGGGCCTCTCGATTACAAATGGAATATGATATATATATATATATACACTATAATAATAGTTTTAATTCAGTAATAATAAAATGAATCATCATTAATCAAAGTCAACCATGTGAGTATATAAGTTAAATCACACAAACACACACTTGTTTATAGTATAAAATATTGTAGAGCTACATAAAGGGGTTTGTTATATACTTAGTACATTTTTAATAAAGTAATAATGTTCCTCTTTGGTAGCCAAGCCAATGGAACAATTAATGGTTTAGAGATGTCACGATCCTGTCCTTTTTTCTGCCTTTGTAACCTAGTACAGACTCCTGATCTGTCGGCGTTTTGTGGGATACCCTTTTGCAGAGTGCAACCTTGACAAGACATGGAATCTGATTCGACATGGTCTTCTTTCCCAAAGAAGAAGATTAATTATGAAAGGGCATTCAGAGTTATCGAACAAGAGCTGTCTTAATTTTCTATTTGATTTATTCTATACCAAATACGCCGTTATATATCTTTAACGGAGGCTTTCGATTGTTAGCATCCAGGGTTGCTTTATCAATCGGTAATTTAACCATTAGTTTGTTTCTTGGCAGTAATTAAACATCCTAAGTAACTACAAGCCATCTAAGGATTATGTGAATCTTCTTACAGCTTCTGGTCGGGTCAATATTGACAAACTTGGTCAATACTCCTTGCTAGAATCCTTCAACCAAGATCCTAAATTCCATTGAATTGCCTTGGGTGGTAAAAAAGGCAGTAATTCCTAAATTAAGCAATAGGAAGGCCTCTTTGGAACGAAATCAAGTGGGGAATTTGCTTTCTTGGGCATGTGATGAACTCGAGACAGACAACAACTCATGTTATCATAATTTGTGGGCTTAATTTGCTTTCCCATGCTGGAATTCTCAAGCAAGATCAAACTCAAACTGCTACTGTCTAATGTGTCCAATCAAGTACGAGTGATTTAAGTTTTTAACTGTTGCCGGTGTGTCGTCATGAATTAATGCATGTTTGTATGATTAGATTTGGGCATTTGGCTTTAAGCTTGTGTTGTGACTCTAAATGTTCGTCTCCATTTGTCAATAGTTGTTTGTTAAGCTTACTTTCCTCGATATGCTTGATTTGATTTGTCTAATTAGTTAGATAATAAATTCTTGGTAGAATAATATTGGAGTTGTCGTCTTCGCAAATCACACAGATATTACAATGATTGGTATGGATTAATGACATTTTGGGTTTTCTAAAGCTAATTCAAATGGGCCAACAGCCAATTGATCATGAACTTTTAGTTCAATGAATGAAAATCAGTTATTTATTTGTGGCACATGATTACTATTCAAATTAGCATTTTGTCTACACTATCAACTTCAAAACAAACAACAGGAGAAAAAAAAAAAAACAAAACAAAAGGCCGCAGCGAATTCACTGGCCGAACTACTACCTAGTTATAAGAAACAATAAGAAGGAGAAGTGAACCGACAAAAAAACCAGCCTAAAGGTTAGGTTTTATATGGAATAATAATGATAAACAAGCCAACTCTAAAAATAAAAACAAAAACACTAATTAAAGAGAAAAATAAAAAAATTTCGGCCTAACATTCTATTCCACCGTGAAAAATATCACACAGGAGATTTCCCAAAATAAATGTAACATGATTGTTAGAATTGTTTTTCGTAAACAAACAAACTGAACTGAATTATAAACCGAGTAGATAATTAAAAATAAACAATCAAGGACCTATCAAACATCTACACGTGAAAATCGTGGAAGGCTTTTGTGCAGAAACTCATGTGTTGTAGGTAAGATATTATCATCATAATTCTCCAAATCACCGTAGACGTATGGAAAACAAATATTGTTTTTCAACAAAAATTGTCCTCCAATCTTGATGTCTCTGCTAATCCTTACGTATCCATTATCTCCCCAACCTGATCCCCATGAATTTTTCAGAAGCCAATAATTCCTTCCAGTTTCATCATTTCCGTAACCAACTAAGAGAATAGCATGAGGAATACCGGGCAAATTATCATATTCATCTTTGCTTGGTCCTTCATAAATTGTACCCTACATTCAAAGAGCAGTTATTGATTAGATGAACTTGTTAAAAAAAATGAGATGAACTATATACATGAAAATTAATCGAATAACATGCTAGATATTATTATTTTTCAAAAAATAATAAATATACAAATTATAATATAAATAAAATTATTAAAGGTATAATAGTTGAATATATGACGATTGGATAGGGGTATAATTTGATTTCTTTTGTTTTTAAATATGGAAAATATAATTCTACTAAATATTAAACTATTAAACTAGTCTACACGCACGTATTTATATTAATTAGTATTTAGTATTTATATATATATATATAGATAATATAAGTAAATGAGAGATGATATATACTTACAGGTCTATATTTCCGAAGAGAGGGGTAATAATCAATACAAGCGATCACTGGATACTTATTGAGATGTATAATGATATGATCTCTCTTCTCCGCAGGAATGGTTCTATAACCAAAAATTGGTACCCCTGAATGATTATTTTCCTGGAAAAGATAGATCACGTTAGTGAAACTAAACTTTATTCAATAAAATGTTATATTATATATGGGTGATTATATGATACACCGGCGGTGTAAATTTTGGATTCCACAAGCGGCTTGTGGAGTTGACACATGTCCATTTTTTGAATTAATTAAGTTTTAAATATTTCAATCTAGTCCCTAAGGGACACATGTCACCCTTCAGGACCCGCTTGTGTAGTTTTCTAAACTCCACCGCCGGTGTATTGTATAATTTGCCATTATATATATATATATATATATATACATATATATAATATATGTATAAAACTAAACTTATATATATAAGTTCCAAATTTACTTACAAAAGTGCGAGGGGTTTGTTTATATCCAACAAATTGATAAACGTCTGAGCTATAAACTTTATTACTTTTCCACCATTGATAGGCCTGTTGACAAGTATAAGGAAAGTCGACAGGGTTCTCAAGGTCACTAGGAAACAGGTCTGGGCAGCGATCAATTAGATTTTGTGGAGATAATAGAGACCGTAAATTTCCAGGTAAATATATCCTGTATTGTGCTTCAACAGCGTCAACTGCTGTCATTGCCCAAGAACAACCTTAAGAAAAGATATATTTATTAATTAATAAGGAAATAAACATATACTTGAATTAACAAAAAATCAAATGATGTAAATCTTTGAATACGAGTGATTTTTTAAAATGTATAAACCAATGCACATGAATTTAAATTTATTTACCATATCCTTTTTGATCTCTGACTGGACTTAATACATTGATATCTTTCCAATCAAAATTAGGTGATACACAATAAGGTGGTATGGTGATTGCGTTGACCTACAATAAAGTAATCAATTATATATTGAGTAAGCCACATATGCGACACACATAAATAAATAAATAAATATAGACACACATGTTCTAAAAGAAATATTTTAAATACCGTTTCTTTATTATAAGGCACACTCGGTTTAAATGGTTGAGGATTCATTAGAGCTGGATGACGAAAGAACTGCATAGCAAACTGCAAAAAATTTTGAGTTTAAAGTGTATGAATAATAGTATAAACTTAAGAACCCCATAAATTGAATGAAAACATGACTTAAAGTTTTACCTACACTGCAATCGAGACAAATTATAATTAAATAACAGAAATATGAATATTGAAACAAGAGAACATCACATTAATGAGTAATGACATAGAGGAAATAGCAAATTAGCGGCAACTTTTTTTTTCTTTGACAGAAAGCGGCGACTATTTTTTTTTTCGGCAACAAATTAATTCTAACAAAAAAAACAGCATCGCAGAGATTCCAACAAACAAGCCTTTCGATATTTTATTTAGAAAAAAAGAACGAAAAAGGACGTAAGAAATATATAAGAGGGAGGAAAAAGAAAAAGGTAAAAAGATGACGAATTAGAGGGTTTCGAAGAAAGAAGCAAACCTTTTGGCTTTTGGGAAGGGGAGGGATCGAATGCTTCTGCCTTCTGTCCTGAGAGGGTGAAAGTTTAGTACTTTTGTGGAGGAATAATAAGAATAATAGTACAAAGAGTATTGGATTGGTCATATAGTGTGTGGTAGGGATGTCAATTGTATCCGTTTCCGGTGGGGAACCCGATTCCCCGCCCCGACAGGTATGAGGAGTTAATTTGAGGAACGGGGATGGGGATGGGGAATGAAATTCATTCCTCGTCGGGGTCGGGGACGGGGATGGGGAATGCCCTCCCCGCCCCGCCCCGTCCCCGAAATATATTTTTTAATTATTTATATATATAATATATATGTGTAAGTTAGATTTCCTAAACATATTTAGACATATATATTGCACTAAAACTTAGCATAGATATATTTTATGTTTATTACCAATGTGATTTTTATATTATTAATATATAGTATTATTTTTCTTTATAATGTTGTATTTATTAATACTATACACCTATAATGAAAATCATATATCAAAACTAATTGGACTAAATAAGGTAAATTAGTTATTGTTATTGTTATTACTAATATTAATATTATATTTATTTAAAATTTTATAAAAATTTCCATTCAATAAGATAAAAAACTATTTTCAAAACTATAATAATATAGTTTTTTTTTTTACTAAATTCGGGGAACGGGGATTCCCCGTCCCCGTCAAATCCCCGCGAGATAGGGGATGGGGAACTTGTTTCATTCCCCGTCGGGGATGGGGACGGGGACGGGGACGGGGATGGGGTCGGGAAGTCGAGGTCGGGGACGGGAAATATACCCCCCTTGTCATTCCCCGCCCCGTTGACATCCCTACCTATAGTCGGTAATAAGATCTACTCTGTATTCCTGGATAGATTCCTGGTAAGACTAGGATTAAAAACACATAAGTTAAAACCAGAGACCGACCCCAATGGCTAATTGGTTTCTTGTTTGAATCCTAACATGCCAAGGATCGAATATTGGTACTATTTCCCTTTAAAAAAAGGAAAAAAGAGTAAAAACTTACCAAGAATTGAAGCTCTAATTGAAATGGGCCAGCAGCTTCTGATCTTGGGCCTTGGGGGGTACTCTCTTTGCCCATTCGGCCTTTAATTCAGGTATCAGGACAGCAAGTTTCTCCTTTGGTGTTTTTACTCTACACACTTCAAATTTCCGATTGTTATTCTTTATTTCAGCCTTTTGTATAAAGTGAACGAAAGAGAATGAATTGGGTCCAATTTACCTGCCAAAAACACCAAGTTGATTGCACATTACTTGTGTAGATATAATTATGTAGTGGCAGGGGATGATGATCGATGAAGCAAAAATGGATAAAATGGCAATCACAGATAACGAAATCAAGTGGGGAATTTGCTTTCTTGGGCATGTGATGAACTCGATCGAGACAACCACTCATGTTATCATAATCTGGCGCATATCTACAAATCTTTGTAGATTAATTAATTAGTAGGATTAATCTGACTATTTGGTGGCTAACATTACAGACTTTATTTTTGATCGGGTAGTCAATGAAGCAAGAAAACTTCTCGACGGATGCGAAGTCACTGGCCGAACTACTAGCTAGTATGGAATAATAATGATAAACAAGCAATAACTAAAAGAAAAAAAAAACAACAACTATAATCAAACTAATTAAAAAGCAAATTAAAAAAATTTCACATAAACCACTGAATCATAAAACCAAGTAGATAATTAAAAATAAACAACCAAGGACCTATCAAACGTCCACACGTGGCAATCGTGGAAGCCTTTTGCACAGAAACTCATATGTACGAAAGATATCATCTTCGTATCTCGTCCAATTAGCAGAGACACGTGGAAAACAAATATTGTTTTTCAACAAAAAATCTCCTCCAATCTTGATGTCTCTACTAATCCTTACGTATCCCTTATCTCCCCAATCTGATCCCCATGAATTTTTCAGAAGCCAGTAATGCTTTCCAGTTTCATCATCGGTTCCATAACCAACTAACAACATTGAATGAGCACGAACCTTTTCTTTATTTTTTTTATATTCAGCTTCGGACGTTGGTCCTTCATAAATTGTACCCTACATTCGAAGAGCAGTTATTGATTGGATGAACTTGTAAAAAAAAAATTGAGATGAACTATATACATGAAAATTAATTAAAATACATGCTAGATAATTATTTGTGGAATAATGAATATACAAATTATAATATAAATAAAATTATTAAAGGTATAATAGTTGAATATATAATGATTGGAATGGGTACAATTTCATTTCTTTTGTTTTTAAATATAAAAAATATAACTTTACTAAATATTAAACTAGTGTGTACGCATACATATATATATATATATATATATATATATATTGATAATTAGTATTTATATAGGTATATATAAGTAAATGAGAGATGATATACTTACAGCCTTATAATTCTGAAAAGAGGGGTAATTATCAATAGAAGCGATCAGTGGATATTTATTGAGATGTGTAATGATATTTCTTCTGTTCTTCGTGGGAATGGTTCTATAACCAAAAATTGAAAACCCTAATTGATTATTTTCCTGGAATAGATAGATCACGTTTGTGAAACTAAATTTATTCAATAAAAAGTTATATATAGTAAGTTACAAATTTACTTACAAAAGTGCGAGGGGTTTGTTTATATCCAACAAATTGATAAACATCTGAGCTATAAACTTTATTCCCTTGCCACCATTCATAGGCACTTTGAATGGAATATGGAAAGTCGATAGGGTTCTCAGGGTCGCTAGGAAACATGTATGGGCAGTGATCAATTAGATTTTGTGGAGATAATAGAGAACGTAATCTTCCAGGTGAATATATCCTGTACTGTGCTTCAACAGCGTCAACTGCTGCTATTGCCCAAGAACAACCTTTAAGAAAAGATATATTTATTAATTAATAAAGAAAAAAGTTTAACTTAAACATATACTTGAATTAACAAAACCAATTGATGTACTTGTTACACCAAACTCAATCTCTTCAACCCGAGTGATTTTTTTAAATAGATAAAACAGTGTACATTAATTTAAATTTATTTACCAAAACCTTCTTGATCTCTGACTGGACTTAATACACCGATAACTTTCCAATCAAAATTAGGTGATACACAATAAGGTGCTATCTTGACTGTGTCGACCTATAATAAAATAATCAATTCTATATTGAATAACTCACATATACTACACAAACAAATATATATATATATATATATATTATATACTCACACATACATATATGCATGTTCTAAAAGAAATATTTTAATTACCGTTTCTTCTTTATAAGGCACACTTCGGTTTCCTTGGTAGCGAATTCATTCGAGCTGGATGACAAAAGAGTTGCATGATAAACAACAAGAAATTTTTAGTTAAATTACAACTTATTGGGATTTTAGCGATATACAAGCCTTGAAATTCTTGAATCAAGCGGAGATTAAAAAAAAACACTAAACACATAGTAGAAAGAAAGCATACAAAATAAACAGATGAAATCATATAGACATGTTGAGAAAGCCAACACAAGGGAAAAAAAAAACACAAATTGAGAATTGGAAGGAAAGCATACAAAATAAACCGATAATTAGACATGCTGACTAAGAAAGCCTTTTGATATTTGTTTAAAAAAAAAGAACGAAAAAGGACGTAAGAAATAAGAGGGAGGAAAAAGAAAAGGTAAAACAAAAAGATAAAAAGATGAGGAATCCAAGCAAACCTTTACGGATGGGGAGGGATCGAATGCTCCTGAGAGGCTCTTTTTCTTTTTTGGCCATACTCGTGAGAGGGTTGAAAATTATATTTTTGTGGAGGAATAATAATAGTACAAAGAGTTTGGTCATATAGTGTGTGTGCTTTTATAGGGGCGATCCCTTTAGGCGGTGTGATATTTCCTGGTCAGACTTGGATAACAAAAACATACTGATAATAGTAAGTTAAATTAAATTGGTTTCTTGTTTGATTAATCCTAACATGCCAGGGATCGAATCTTGGTATTTCCCTTTCAAAAAACAAAGGAGTAAAAACTTACCAAGAATTGAAGCTAATTGAAATGGGCCAGCTCCCAGCAGCTTCTGATATTGGGGTACCTAATGGGTTCGGCCTTAAATAAGGGTATTATTTAATTCTATGGATAGAATTCAAGAAATTGTTTGATTTTGGGGCAAACAAGTATTTTCACGATTATCCCTGCTCACCATAATATATATATACTGTTATTGGTGCTTTTCTGTCTCTAACTCCACATTTTTTTGTTTGACTTTTGGAATAGAAAATGTAGTTCTACTGATGAAGTTAATTAAGATTTAAGAACCAATACAATAAAAACTATGTAATCATGATTTGAAATGTGAAATAGAGAAAAATGTAAAGGACGAAGCTAATGGAATCTGATATATATGTGTGTATATATATATATATATACACTATAATAGTTTTTATTCAATAATAATAAAATGAATCATCACTGATCAAAGTCAACAATAGTATAATTAATAAGTCATATATATATATATATATATAAGTTACATCACACGACACAAACACACACTTGTTTATAGTATAGAATATTGTAGAACTACATATTAAACCTACTATTACTTTTATGTGCAAGACCCTCATTGAGTGCCATTTGGCATTTGGTTTCTTTGACAAGTGTCAATAGTTAATCTTCTAAATGTTTTGTTTATTATATTTGTATTCATTTAGTTTGGAAAAATTAAAAGAAATTCATCCCCTTTCCTATATAAAATAAATTAGCAACTAATTATAAATTAATTTATTATGAATATACATGTATGTTGGGTATGTCCATGAATCTAATTAAAACATAGATAAGATTGATGACTTGATTCATTCATACACATATATCTATGTGCTAAGTTCATTATCTTATATTTATGGTGATGTATCTATATACCTATAAATTGACCACTTACTTTGTTATGGAATAAAATGAATGACAACAATTTCTCCCATTCATATTTTCTTCTTCTTCATATTCTATTATCTCTCTAATACTCTTGTCTTTTACATACTTCAATTTTACTATATTGCTTTGTTTTGTTATCATTTCAAAACAAAATTTGATTTCTTAACTGAATTTTCTTAAAAGATTTTATAAAATAAAACAGCCGCACGCGAAGCGCGGCCGAAAAGTTCTAGTTTTTCATAAAGTAATGTTCTTTTTTGGTAGTACCGAGGAAATTTATTTATAAACTAGTAATTGTTTGAGAACCCATTATAAAGATTGGAGATTGGTTTTCACCTCTTAATATTGAGTCAATATTGAAACTTCACGGCAGCAACGAACATAGGCATCAGAGGTATTAGTTAATTAATTTAGAGAAATACTTTGTTAATTTTTAATTAATAATTACTATATACTCCATTTTTATCAATTTTGACATTGATATGCTTCTTGTTTTGAAGAAGCAAATGCTAGTTGAGACAAAAACTATAAAAATAAAAATTGCTGAGATATAGTAAAATTAATTTCAGAGACGTAGTCAATAAAACTTATCTTAGTCGGTCTTGCTCATACATAATTGAGGGATTAAGCATTAATTAGTACTATAAATATGTGTATTTTCCGAGTAGAAGGGAACAAACTTCTTCCAAATTAGTTGAGTTGAGAGTCATAAACATGGTGAGTGTCAACATTACATTCACAAATGCCCTTCAACTGAGTCACAACGCCCTTGTCAAAAGACTAGCTCTAATTGAACTATGGGTGTTCCTAGCGATGGTCGCCATTGCCATTCTCATCGTCTGCGGGACAGCAAGACGACGTCGTCGCGGTACAATCTTCAATTTCACAGTTTGGACTGCCTATGTTCTGTCCACGCAAATATTGACATACGCCATTGGCTTGATGCATACTGCCCAATTCCGAAATGAACTGTTTGCTTTATGGGCAATCTTTTTGCTCATCCTTTATGGAAGCTCTGATTCTTTCTCTGCTTTTACGCTTGAAGATAACGAACAATGGTCGAAATATACAGCCGAAGTTATAATTCAATCTTTATGGGTGGGTTCCTTTGTTGGTTTTTACGCTTTCACTCCACAGTCACATTTCAAATGGAACATTCTTGTTCTGTTTGCTTGTCTTTTATACAAAGTGGAAGAAAGAGACCAAGCTTTTAGAATGGCCAGCAAATCATCCATAGCAAGAAACACGAAACTGATTGCGGATTTCATGGCCACCGAGCATGACATCAGCATTGAGGATGAACTGGATCGTAATTACATGTGTAGATACAATTATCTGGTAGGTAACAGGGGATGTTCCAACTCTGTATACAGTCAAACGCCCACTTTACCATCATCATTTGTTAATCACAGATGAAGTAATCACAATCAAGAAGATTTGGCGGTGCAAAGGAAGGCTTCTGAGTCCGACAGGGGACCCAGAACACAGATTAAAGGACATATGTCTGTCGTTTGCTTTATACAGACTTCTCTGTCGGCGGTTTGGGGGATACCCTTTTGCAGAGTGCAAACTTGAGAAGACATGGGATTTGATTCGATATGGTCTTCTTTCCAAGGAAGAGGATTATGAAAGGGCATTTAGAGTTGTCGAAGAAGAACTGTCTTTTTTGTTTGATTTGTTCTACACAAAGTACGCTGTTATGTTTAAGGAAGGTGGTTATAAATTGTTGAAATCCAGGGCAGCGGATTTAGTCTTTTTCATTATTGGCTGTTTGGTCGCAATAAACATCCTACGAGATTACAAACCATCCGATGATGATTTCAATCTGTTCACAGCTGGTGGTCGTGTCAACATCGACAAACTTCTTACAGGTGTTGTAATAATCGGAATCTGCATCATGGAGATTATTCAGTTGATTCTCATCATGGTATCCAATTGGTCCAAAGTGATGTGGATTTGCAGGTATGTCAAGGATGAATCCTTGCAAAAAAATGAAGTATTCGAATTGTTCATGAAATTCATATGTATTAAAAGAATTTCAAAACCTTGGGAAAGAAAACTTGGTCAATATTCATTCCTTAAATCCTTCAATCATAAACCTAACTGCTTCCGTTGCATCATTAACAAGTTATCAGATGGTATTGTTACTCTTCCCAGAGTAGGCCAGAAAGAAAACCGTTCCATTCCCTTGCCTGGGTTGGTAACAAAAGCAGTAATTCTTTGTTTGAGAAATAATGGTCCAAGATTAAGTAATGGCAAGAAGTCTTTGGAAAGGAACCAAATTGGGAATTTGCTTTCTTGGGCATGTGAACTCGAAACAACCACTCATGTTATAATAATCTGGCACATAGCTACAAGTCTTTGCAGGATTGAATTTCCAGGTAAAGTTTCAAAATTGGGCAGTGACAATTTTATGGTGGCAACGTCACTATCTGACTATTGTGCCTATTTAATGGTTTTTGCTCCAAGATTGTTACCTAGTCATGCCGTTGTTACAGAGTTCATCTTTGATCAGGAAGTCAAGGAAGCTAGAAAACTTCTAGAGGGATGTAAGTCAGAAAGTGAAAAGTATGAAAGGCTGATGAATTTGTGCCAAGGAGGGGAAGTTATTGAAGATAATTCGACACTTACTGAAAGGGGTGCCTTGCTTGCCAAGTATCTAATACAACATATAGAAGATGAGAGTTTTACGTGGAAAGTGCTGGCAGATTTCTGGGCAGAATTGATGTTGTTTGTGGCTCCTTCTGATGATGTGACAGCTCATGCACAACATCTTGCCAAAGGTGGAGAGTTCATCACTCACTTGTGGCCTTTGCTTTCCCATGCTGGAATTCTCAAGCAAGATTAGAGTCAAAACTGTTGCTGCCTAATCTGTCAAATATTTGATGAAGAAATCAGTTTGGTCAAGTACTGAAGTGATTTGATTGCATGTTGTATATTAGTTTGTGTTTGGGACCGTAAAAAGTTTGTTTCAATTTGTCATTGGCATAAATACCACTTTGCACCCTTAAGTTTGTACGGACTGCCACTTTTGCCCCTAATTTTTTTATTTTGACCAAAACGTATCTTAAAGTTTTATTTTTGTGCCACTTTGCACCCTATGTCCGGTAGGACAAAACAAATCGATCGCGGCGTCCGACGTGACATGCCATGTGGACAAAAAATGACACGTGGCATGTATCCTTTTGTGCACGTGGCATGCCACGTGCCATTTTTTGAAACATGTGACATGTCACGTGTCATTTTTTGGTACACGTGGCATGACATGTGTCACTTTTTGGTACATGTGACACGACTTTTTGGTACATGTGGCGTGCCACATGTCACTTTTTGGTACACGTGGTGTGCCACGTCGGACACCGTGATAGAAACGTTTGTCCTACCATGACGGAGGGTGCAAAGTGGCATAAAAATAAAACTTTAGGGTGCGTTTTGGTCAAAATAAAAAAGTTAGGGGCAAAATGACAGCCCGTACAAACTTAAGAATGCAAAGTGGCATTTATTCCATTTTACATTAGTTGTCTGTTAAGTTCACTTTTCTTGTGGTCAGTATTCTGTAATTAAAGATCTACTCTTTATTGTCTAGGCCATATAGGGTGCATAAAAGATGTACAGAAGATTTAAAGATAAAGTAATACTCCAAAGATAGAAGGATCCGTGGCGCAATGGTAGCGCGTCTGACTCCAGATCAGAAGGTTGCGTGTTCGATTCACGTCGGGTTCAAAACCCCGATCCTAATCGGATCCCCTTTCTTTTTTTGGTTTTTTCGCTCCTCACGGCCCAGGCCCACGGCTCCACCTTCATTCCTTCCGGATTTTTTTTTTGGTCTAGTAAAAGAGTTTTCTTTTGACCTTTCTCTGTAGTCCACTCCACTGTTCTGATCTCCAGGTAGAAAAACCCCTCCAAAAACCCCCAAAACCCTAAGCTAGCTCCACGCAAAATGGCCTTATTCTCCCGCATACGGTCATCAGGAACCGCCGTATCTTTCCACCTCCGCCGCTTCTCAATCCTCTCCCAAGACTCCTCCACCCCTCTCACTTCCTACCAAAAATCACGCGCCGCCCTCTCCCTCCTAAAATCCGAGCAAGATCCCGACCGCATCCTCGAAATATGCCGCGCCGCCTCACTTACCCCAGCCTCTCGCCTCGACCGTATCAATTTCACCGTGGCAATCTCCAAACTCTCCGAAGGCAACCATTTCCAGGCCATCGACACTTTCCTCCACGAACTCCGCTCCCGCCCCGACTTACAAAACGAGCGTTTCGCTTCCCATACTTTAATCCTATACGGTCAAGCCAAGATGCTGAACAACGCAGTAACGGCCTTCGACGAGTTTTACAAAGAAGGGTTATGCCGTTCGTCGAAATCCTTGAACGCTTTGGTGTTGGCGGGGATTCTAGCAAAGGACCACAAGGAAGCCAAGAGGATTTTTGTGGAATTTCCTCAAAGGTATGGAATCGAACCCGATTTGGAAACTTATAATACTGCGATTAGAGCTATGTGTGAGTCTGGGTCTTCTAGTTCAGCTTATTCCGTTTTGACTGATATGAAAAGCAAATGTATTCAACCAAATGCAACGACTTTTGGGATCTTGTTATCTGGGTTTTATAGCGAGGAGAAGTTTGAAGAAGTTGGGAAGGTGTTAAATTTGATGAAAGAGTATGGGGTTCCTATTGGGGTCTATACTTATAATACAAGGATTCAAAGCTTGTGCAAATTGAAGAGGTCTAATGAGGCTAAAGCTTTACTTGAGGGTATGCTGTCTAAAGGGTTAAAGCCAAATTCAGTTACATATACCCATTTGATTCATGGATTTTGTAAGGAAGGGAATTGGGAGGAAGCTAAGAGATTGTTTAAGAGTATGAGGAATAGGGGTTTGGAACCAGATAGTCAATGTTATTTTACTTTGGTGCATTTCTTGTGTAAAGGTGGGGACTTTGAGACTGCTCTGAGTATCTGCGAGGAGAGTATGAAGAAAAATTGGTTTCCAACTTTTTCAATCATAAAATCACTTGTGAATGGACTTGCTAGCATTTCCAAGGTTGAGGAGGCAAAGGAACTTATTCAGAAAGTGAAGAAGAAGTTCTCCAAAAATCAAGATCTGTGGGATGAAGTTGAAAAGGGTTTGCCCCAATAGAGAAGGTAACTAACAGGTGAGTAATCATGAAATGGAGCTAGTCACCGCCAGTTTTGTATGGAACTGAAACGAATATGGCATTTCCTTATAATGGGATGAATCATATTTCATTTTTCTTTTCTTGAATTGGTGAATAACATCTGTTTTATCAATGTTGAAATGCTGTTTGACTTGGATTATTGTGGCAATGGAACTTTTGTCTCTGCCATTAGACTTATCTTATGAGTCATAAATGTTGATAAAGCAACTTAAATTTGGTTTTAGTTTGTGTTTGTGACTGTAAAGTTTGTTTCAATTTGTCATTAGTCATTAATTGTCTGTTAAGTTCACTTTTCTTGGTCTGTAATAAAGATCAACTCTTTATTGTCTAAGACTTGGATAGATTCCTGGTAAAAAACATACTAATAATAGTAAGTTAAACTGGGATATTTGCCTCTCATCTGCATTGTACAAACTCCTCTGTCGGCGTATTTGGGATACCTTTCCCAATCTGCATCATGGAAATCATCCAGTTTATCCTCACCATGATTTCAAACTGGTCGGAATAAGTACTTTGAATTATTCATGAAAATCATATGTTGCAGAAGAAATTCAAAACCATGGGAAAGAAAACTTGGTCAATACTCCCTGCTGAGATCCTTCAACCAAGATTCCAACATATTCAGTCGCTCCATTTGAATTATTCTTTCCTTGAGAAACAATGGTCCCAGAAGGCCTCTTTGCAGCGAAATCAAGTAGGGAATGAGCTTTCTTGGGCATGTGAACTCGAGACAACCACTCATGTCTCATGTTATCATAATCTGGCACATTGTTACCAGTCTTTGGGAATGTGAATGGTAGTGCAGCTGACTACATTATTCTCTACATCTTTTTGGGAATGTGAATGAATCCATCTTCTGCTATAAAGCTGTTATGGAAAAGACTCTGGCAAGGCTAAACTATGATTGTGGGAAGCTTGGTTTTCTTGTAAAAACATAAAACACTTTATTTAATCTTTATTAAAAAAAAAGAAAAAAAAACTTAATCCTAAACCTAACTATAGGGATGTGATGTACAAGTAGAAGACCAAATTGGAGCAGGATTAGAAGTCAAAACACCCTCTCCTTTCCGAACAAGGCCCCCTTTCCCCTCTATAATATTACTCCAAAATTCTTCTTCTTAATTTCAACCCTGTTTTTGATCTACCAAACTCCAGAAACCATGTCTAACCAACCTGAATCCTCTGACTCGAAGGGGAATACTAGAAAGAGAGATTTTGACTCGAAGGGGAATACCTGAATCCTTATTTCATGTATTTGTCTAATCATATCATATAATATCTTGTGACAGACGGAGCCCGGTTTTGATTTGGACATCAAAGAAGACGTTCAAGAAGAATGTTCAAAATATGGAAAACTGAAGCATATATTTGTGGACAGGTAATTCCTAGTTTTCGTCTGATATACCATATTCAGCCCATTGCTACTATTTCAGGAGTTTTTACCTTGGTTTTGTTTTTCGTGTCTCCCTCTTTTTGTAATGATTTTTTTTTTCTTTCTTAAGAAGGGACAGTGCTGGTTTTGTGTACTTGCGATTTGAAAGTACACAAGGTGCAATGAACGCCCAACGGAACCTACATGGAAGATGGTTTGCTGCAAAAATACTGCAACATTCATGGTAATTCATTTTCTTTAGGGTCCGTTTGGTAGGAAGGAAGGAAAAGGGTAAGGAAGGAAATTTCATCAATCCAATGGTTGAGCTACAGAGTGGCATGTATGATTGTGCATCACAACCATTGAATTGAGCAAATTTCCTTCCTCACCCATTTCCTTCCTTCCTACCAAACGGACTCTTAGTGTTTTATGTTTTATTGATTCCATTTCATTATACCGTTTAGTAATTGCCATCTGATATGTTGATGCAGGCGCCAGAAACCTACGAGGCAAAGTTTCCATACAGCAATAGATAGTTGGATGACTTTAACGTACCTTAGGCTATATTTGTCACTAGTTGTTTGTTAAGTTTACTTTCCTTGATATGCTTGATCTGATTTGTCCTATTTCGGATAAATTCTTGTTCTTGATATAATATTGGAGTTATCTTCTTCACAAATCACACAGATCACATTACAATGATTGGTAACATTTTGGGTTTTATTTCTGAAGTTAATGGAAATGGGCCAACAGCTTCCGATCTTGGGGTACTCTCTTTGCCCATTCTGTTGATAATGGCCTAATGGGTTTGGCCTTAAATAAGGTATCAGGACAGCAAGTTTCTCCCTTTTGGCCTCAATTCGGTTACATAAAAGATCAAAATAGAAACTACTATGGGATCTTTCATGGTGTCAACTATGCTAAGCGGTTAAACCTCAACTATATAGAAATTGAGTCTGACTCTTTGAATCCTATTCAAGCAATTAAGAAAGGATTGGAGGAACACCACCCTCTTTACCCATCCATAAGAGAAATGTTGGACTCTCCGTGGACTGGTTGGTGGTTGGTGAAATTCTCTCTTTTTTTTTTTGTTATATGTGAATATATGAAATTAAGTGATAGGTTAAACTAAGGGAGATATTTTTTTCTAATCCCTAAACCCAACCGCACGTCCCAGAATTTGAACATGAGATCTCCCTCCTACTAGAGGCTCAAACTCTTAATTAACCGCTAGGCTGTCCCTTAAATAATAAGATGGGAGCTACCACTCTAGGCCGTCCCTTAAATAATAAAATTTTTCCCAAGCCTGTCAAATGGGCTTCACTTTTATGTGCAAACTCTCCTAAATATCAGACGGATTTGTAGGCTTGGACGGACAATCTGACCCTTGAACAACTCTACACACTACAGCCTAACCCACCTTTTTTTGTTTGACTTTGAGAATATAGAAAACGTAGTACTACTGATGAAGTTATTAAGAACCAATACAATAAACCTAACGAGATAATAAAAACTATGTGATGATTTGAAATGTGAAATAGAGAAAATGTAAGGGAAACTAATGGAATCTGATATATATACTAGTAATAGTTTTTATTTAATAATAATAAAATGAATCATCATTTACCACAAAAAGTAAAATGAATCATCATTAATCAAAGTCAACAATAGTATTATAATTAATAAGTCATATATAAGATTTTTTTTTGACCACATAATAAGTCATATATAAGTTACATCACACAAACACACACTTGTTTATGGTATAAATATTGTAGAGCTACAGAAAGGGGTTTGTTATATGGATTAGAACATTTTTAATAAAGTAATGTTTTTTTTGGTACCGAGGAAATTTATAAAGTAATTGTTTGAGAACCCATTATAAATTTATAAATTAATTTAGTAAAGTAATTAATTATAGATAGAACTGAAGAAATTGTTTGAGAACCCATTCTAAAGATTGGATTGGTTTTCACTTCTTAATATTGAGTCAATATCGAAACTTCACGGCAGCAACGAACATAGGCATCAGAGGTATTAGTTAATTAATTTAGGGAAATACTTTGTTAATTTATATTTTATAATTATATATTTGTGTCAATTTTGACATTGATATGCATCTTAATTTAGGATTCTAAACACAGGGAAAAGAAGCAAATGCTAGTTGAGACAAAAACTATACAGATTGGTGAGATATATAGTGAAATTAATTTCGGATTATTAGCATTTTTGCCCCATGAACTATTGCATCAAAGGACATTTTGCCCTCTAGACTTCAAATTGCGACATGTTGTCAACAGAAAAAGACTTCAAATCGCGACAACTTGTCCAATGAATTTCCAACTTTAAAACATTTTGTCCCATAAACTTCCAAATTCAATATATTTTACCCTTCATGGATGGGCAATTTGTCCTAAATTTGGAAAATTCATGAAAAGAATTGTCTCGATTTTAGTTTATGAGACAAAGTGTCCTTAGCCTCTTGCCTCGTAATTCAGTAGCCAAAACGACTAATAAGCCAATTAATTTCAATTTCATAGAAGTCTTGGAGTGAAGCAAACGCTAGCTTATGTAAAATATGATAGACGGAGTCAATAAAACTTATCTTAGTCTCGTTCAATTCATACGCGATTGAGGGATTAAGTATTAATTTTTTTTTTGGTACATAAGATGCCGATAATGTGAGCTAAGCTCTGCGAACAGCGATACCATTGAGGGATTAAGTATTAATAATACTATAAATATGTGTATTTACCTAGCAGAAGGAAAACAATAACCTTCTTCCAAATTAGTTGAGTTGAGAGTCATAAACATGGTGAGTGTCAACATTACATTCACAAATGCCGTTCAACTGAGTCACAATGCCCTTTTTACAAGACTAGCACAAATTGAACTATGGGTTTTCCTTGCGATGGTCGGCATTGCCATTCTCATCGTCTGCGGCACAGCAAGACGACGTCGTCGCGGCACAATCTTCAATTTCACAGTTTGGGCTGCCTATGTCCTGTCCACGCAAATATTGACCTACGCCATTGGCCTGATGCATACTGCCCAATTCCGAAATGAACTGTTTGCTTTATGGGCAATCTTTTTGCTCATCCTTTATGGAAGTTCTGATTCATTCTCTGCTTTTACGCTTGAAGACAACGAACAATGGTCCAAATATACTGCCGAAGTTATAATTCAATCTTTATGGGTTGGTTCCTTTGTTGGTCTTTACGCTTTCAACCCACAGTCACATTTCAAATGGAACATTCTTGTTCTTTTTGCTTGTCTTTTATACAAAGTGGAAGAAAGAGACCAAGCTTTTAGAATGGCCAGCAAATCATCCATAGCAAGAAACACGAAATTGATTGCAGATTTCATGGCCAGCGAGCATGGAATCAGTATTAGGGATGAACTGGATCCCAATTACATGTGTAGATACAATTATCTGGTGGCAGGGGATGTTCCAACTCTGTATACAGTCAAGCGCCCACTTTACCATCATCATTTGTTAATCACAGATGAAGTAATCACCATTAAGAAGATCTGGCGGTGCCAGGGAAGGCTTCTGAGTCCGACAGGAGACCCAGACAACAGATTAAAGGACCTTTGTCTGTCGTTTGCTTTATACAGACTTCTTTGTCGGCGGTTTGGGGGATACCCTTTTGCAGAGTGCAACCTTGAGAAGACATGGAATCTGATTCGATATGGTCTTCTTTCCAAGGAAGAGGATTATGAAAGGGCATTCAGAGTTGTCGAAGAAGAGCTGTCCTTCCTGTTTGATCTGTTCTACACCAAGTATGCTGTTATCTTCAAGGAAGGTGGTTATAAATTGTTGAAATCCAGGGCATCGGATTTAGCCTATTTCAGCATTGGCTGTTTGGTCGCAATAAACATCCTACGAGATTACAAGCCATCCCATGATGATTTCAATCTATTTACACCTGATGGTCGTATCAACATCGACAAACTCCTTACAGGTGTTGTAATAATCGGAATTTGTATCATGGAGATTATTCAGTTGATCCTCATCATGGTATCCAATTGGTCCAAAGTGATGTGGATTTGCAGGTATGTCAAGGATGAATCATTGCAAAAGGATGACTACTTGTTCGAATTATTCATGAAATTCATATGTTGTAAAAGAATTTCAAAACCTTGGGAAAGAAAACTTGGTCAATATTCATTCCTCAAATCCTTCGATCATGAACCTAACTGCTTCCGCTACATCATTAACAAGCTATCAGGTGGTATTGTTAGTCTTCCCAGAGTAGGCCAGAAAGAAAGTCCTTCCATTGAATTGCCTTCGGTGGTAACAAAAGCAGTAATTCTTTCCTTGAGAAACAATGGTCCCAGATTAAGTAATGGGAAGGCCTCTTTGCAGCGAAATCAAGTGGGGAATGAGCTTTCTTGGGCATGTGAACTCGAGACAACCACTCATGTTGTAATAATCTGGCACATAGCTACAAGTCTTTGCAGGACTGAATTTTCAGGCAGAACTTCAAAATTTTGCAGTGACAATTTTGTAGTGGCAACTTCACTATCTAACTATTGTGCCTATTTAATGGTTTTTGCTCCAAGATTGTTACCTGGTCATGCTGTTGTTACAGAGTTCATCTTTTATCAGGAAGTCAAGGAAGCTAGAAAACGTCTCGAGGGATGCAACTCAGAAAGTCAAAAGTATGAAAGGCTGATGTATTTGTGTCAATTAGGGGGAGTTGTTGAAGATTTGACACTAACTGAAAGGGGCAGATTGCTTGCAAAGCATCTAATACAACATATAGAGGACGAGAGTTTTAGGTGGAAAGTGCTGGCAGATTTCTGGGCAGAATTGATGTTATTTGTGGCTCCTTCTGATGATGTAACAGCTCATGCACAACATCTGGCCGAAGGTGGAGAGTTCATCACTCACTTGTGGGCTTTGCTTTCCCATGCTGGAATCCTCAAGCAAGATCAAACTCAAACTGTTGCTGCCTAAGTTGTGCAACATTTGATGAAGAAATCAGTTTGGTCAAGTGTATGCATGTTGTATAATTAGATTTGGCTTTAGTTTGTGTTTGTGACTGTAAAGCTTGTTTCAATTTGTCATTAGTTGTCTGTTAAGTTCACTTTTCTTGGTCTGTAATAATGACTTAGATAGATCCCTGGTAAACAGCATACTAATAATAGTAAGTTAAAATGGGTTCTTGGCCCCAAACAGATGAGAATTTCAGCAGAGAAATCAAATCAACAAGCATTGATTAATTTATAATAAACCACTGCAAAGAGCAAAAGGGTTATGAAAAATTCTAAGACTAAACAGAAAATTAGATGAAAAATTATATACTCATGATCCTCCTGTAACACTTCCATTAAAGATCTCAATGGTATCACCTTGAGCAACATGGTGCCACCGAAACGACCTATCATCATCCATAACGTTCTGTTTGTAAATGAAGAAATACCCTTCTTGCGGGAGATGAAAATGAAGCCTTTGGTGCAACTTTTGCAGTTCTTTTCTCAACTCTCCCACATTATCCGACGCATTCATTTCCACCGGAATCTTCTTCGTCCCACACTTGGTCAGCACCATCAGTTTCAGCCTTTTGCTCCCCATCGTCGTCGTCGTGCCGCCCCCTGCCGACCCTGTTCCCGACCCCGTCGGCGACGGCTTTATATTCACATCAATCTCGGCATTTTCCATCAGCTCACAGTCTCGTAAATATCGATGATCTTGCAACTCGGCGCCACTCGCTTGAACCACTAGCTTGCTGACAGGGACACCTTCAATTTCCTGAATCTTTTCTTTCAATCGTAAAACGGTGTCGTTGACGTCCATCTCGACAGGAACAGAGGATTTGGAAGATGGGACATTGATTTTGAGTTGGATTTTCTTGGACGATATTGTCAGGGAGTTGTTGTTGTTCTTGTTATTATTAGGTTGCTCAATCTTGACAACAGTTTGAGGTTTATGGTCGGGAGCTTCAGGGGCGATGTAGAGTTTAACTCGGGAGTTTTGGAGGAGTTCGCATTTCTCAACGTCTCGATCATCCTGAAGAACTTGGCCATTGAAAACCAGAGTTTGTCTGGGTACAGCTATTCCATGGTATTTCTGAACTTTTTGTTTGATTTCAAGAACAGAGTCCCAGTAACCAATTTCAATGGAGAAAGGTCTTTTGTTTTTGCCGCTTTCTTGGGGATCAAAGATGACATCCATTTGAAAAAATTAAGATTGCAGACTTTGAGAAGAAGAAAAAAAAAACTGAGAGATGGAATGTGGGCAGAGTTGTTAATTAAGGTTGTGTTGTGTTGTGTTTTTACTGTTCTTGATTTTGTGCGAGTAATCTGCTGCTTTAAACAGCTACATCAAGATTTCTTGTAACTGTGAAGCCCGATTTGTAGGGTGATTAGTCATTAATTTTCAAGTTTTGAAAACGGGATATCTCTCCAAAAAGGTTGGGATTTTTTCTAATTCAGATTTTCAGAATTCAGATGCATCTTAATCATAAAATCATAAACTATGGCCCTCAAAATGGAGAGGCATTAACGGGATGCTATAACCACTTCTTTGTTCAAATCATAAAATGTGATTAATGTGACCTGAATCTTTCTATTTTTACTCATATTAAAATACTTTCCAACATTCCTTTCTTATTCGCTTCTTTCTCATCCTTAATTAGTTACAAAAATATGTTTCTTCATGCCAAATTTTCCAACATTTACGTAGACATGCGTTTTGGGTCATAGGTTACGATCAGCCAATTCATGAGTTAAAATAACTAGTCATTTAAGTTCATGGTTTCCATTAAGTAAAAACAGAGTAAAAGAAATGGTATTACATTAGCATACTTCTTGCAATAATGATTGAAAAACATGCCGAGATGCTTCATTAAGAAAAGATTTACACATATAAGGCAGTGATGCTTAATTTGTTATAACTACACAGATTTCCAGATTTGCAATCTAATGAAATCAAGAATCATTAAAAGCTCAATTAAAGTTGAGGAGGCCAAACTTGACCGTAAACATCCTTCTTACTGTATCGCCGGTCCCCGGACCATGGGACATCTGTGAAGGAGATAGAAAGAAGGAAAAAAAAAGTCAGATGAATCCCAGAACACAGCTTATATAAATTGAAGGCAATAGATGGGATTAAAGCTTTATGACCTTCGGATGAATATGGCTTAGGAGGGAGTTCATAAGGTACAGGCAATTGAATAACTTCCGACGTCTTGCTTCCTTGCCAAGCAAGAGTAACTAGCTTCGTTTTTGTTGCTTCAGAATTTCCACTTGGCCCACATTTACCTTTACCCTGATTTACACAATAATCAAAATGGCTTTACCTTTTTTCTTCATCACGTAACAATTCTAAGCTAATTCAGCCAACAAATTGATAAATGATATTGAATAGGGTATAGCCAATACCTTTACTGAACCTCCATTACTCGTACAAGAAAATTCACCACCCTCTTCTTTGACATCAGATGGAAGAAATAACACACCCAGCTAGAAAGATTCATGCAAAGGCATATAAAGGGATTGTCAATTCTTAAGAAGCACAAAATAAAGAAAGGAGAATAAAATGAACAAACTATAATGTGAAGATCATACAAAATGCATTCATTTTTAAAATATCTAGGTTCTTGAAAGCTCAGGACATCCTGGCTATCCATTGGTTTTGGTTTGACCATCTATTCAGATGGTATTTGCACCCTAGTGCGTTTCAGAAGGGAAGTCAACATATGTACCTCATAAGAACGGATCATTAACTGAGAATTGTTCTTCTGAAGTGCTCCCCAGGCAGCTTTGCTAAGATTTGCTGAAGTTAGCAAGAACCAACTGAACCCATGAAGAAAGTTTCAGAAACTAGCATGGGAGAAGGGAAAACTAAAAAGCTATCGTAAAGCATAATGAATTCTCACGCCAGTCTTTGGCCATTGTAGCGGGTGAAAGTCTTGATATGTGGCATTGCACGACTGAAACAAAGAACGAAAAAATCTTAAGCATCAAATTACCAATTGACATTTTCTAGCTCAAACTTTCACTAGGGATGAAACAGATATACCAGCGGCCTGTGTGGCTTGCCTTCCACTTTGCCCAGTACTTCTTCAAGAATGCTTTTTCCACATTCTTAATTGGACTTGGAATTGCACTTCCAGCTGCATAACCCTAGAGAACAAGGTGGAATGACAAATGCAAAGTAAGCTTCACTCAACACGCAATCATCTTTATTAACATATTGTGGGTACTAACAAGTTAATTTAAGAGTAATCTCTGCTCTCAAGGTAGAGTAACAAATGGGAGACGTTAACAGTAATTTCTGCTCTCAAACAGGGCATAGACACTTAAGAGAGCACCAGGTCACCAAGACCAAGTTGGAGACAACCCAAGTTTCTTTAGAGTAAATTGTTTTTACCCTAAATTGATTATATGCATTTAAAGATGTTCAACACCTGATTGTGAGGTTAAGAGGCCAGCAGGAACCTACATGAAAGTACCTCTAAAGAACATCTGACATCTTCTACAGTGGGCCATATTATTAATGGTTCCCCCAACCCAAGAGGTGTTTTATCTTCTGAATATCCTGATGACATTGAGGATGCTAGCTCAGCCATCCATTTCTCGTCCAATGAACCGAGGGAGGAGAACTGCAGTAAGGCAAACATGAAAAAATCCCATCAATAAAAGCAAAATCTAAGTAACCAGTATCTTCTCTTAATCTGTACAGCAAGAACCACAGAGAAGAAATGAAAGGTATGACCTGTCCAAGCATACCTGATAAACTAGAGGAGATCTCTGAAACTCTTTATCAAAAACACACTCCTGGAGAACAGTACGCAGCTTCATATGTCCCCACTTTTTAAGATTGGGACCAGTATGATATCCAGGGACAGATGCAATCAATCGGACCTAAAAATCACAAATAGCTTATATGCTCCTCAGTCCTCATAAGTATGAACTAGAAAAATAGGTTCCATCTGTAACAATATCCTTCCTAGTAAATATAAAATATCACTTCAATAGTTAACCAAACAATAAAATTATACCCTTGCATTGCTATAATCAAATCTTTTGAAGAAGGTAGAGTTGATGCTGAAGTTTCCCAGGGCTGGTAAATTAGCAGTGAACTCAGGCCACTGTAAATATTCCAGAAATGAAAGACATCATTATAAATACTAACAGATATACCCTGAGTCACTGACTATCAAGGTCGTACTTGTGTGGCTATAAACCATCCAAAGATTAACAGAATAAAAGTTGATTGAAAGTGTTATGCAATTGCAGACCAGATCTACAGAACATGTTAAAAGTTGGTACCTTCAATGTGCCAAGATAGTCAGTCAAGTCAGTTTCAAATCCACATCCTCTCTTTAAGTTATTTTGATCTTTCCAAGGAAAATCTTGCATCCATAAACCTTGACTTTTATTGTTCCAGTCAACATATATCAAGTTTGCTGTATGAACAACAACTCTTACTCCTTGAGGATAGACGAGGATCATTGCTTTTGAGTGGTGTGTCCCAAATGAAATGGGTAATGGTGGCTTGTGCAGAATCCAATTGGCAGGTTTGTTTCTCTGTACAAGGAGCACTTAATAATGGGAATTACTACAAGCTGAAAGAAGTGGTTCCAATGTTAAACTATAACTAACCTTCATATGATCCAGCCTGCTATCACCTTCCCCGTGAATAACCAATACATAGGGAATTTTTGCAAGTTTTGGACATGCTACACCAGGGAAGAGGCAGGAATCAGTTTGGATATTCAAAAGAAACAGAAACCATTATAGAAGGTTTCATAAACACGAAGAATTATACTAAATTGAAAAGCAGATTAAAGAATAACAAGCATCATAAACAAAGTCCTTGATAACAGATGGCATCATAGGAGTTAAGAGAATTGACCTGACATTAACCAATCAACATCTACCATGTAATTTGAGAGGACAGCAAGTAGAACATCCCCCTAGAAGTGGAATAAAGAATCAAAGAATCAGAAACTGCAATCTCGGTTTGGAAACTAAAGTCAAAGAAATAGTAAAACAACAGGGCAACGCATAACTTGAATCACTATACCTGAAATACGTCCCCAATCGAAACAGAATTAGTATTGGCCCATGCCGGCAAGCCTTGAACTTTCAAGAGCTTGAATGTGTGCGGTAATTCATCATTGGAAACACGAAAATGACGAATAGCCTCATCAACACATTGCTCCTCTTTATTATTGTCTTTATTCTCCGCCTACCACATTCCAACCCAGACCGTAAAAAAATAAAGCTTTAAAAGAAAATACAGCAAAAGTTTTCAAATTTAATACCTTCAACTTAGTAGAAGATTTTGCGTCATCTTTGGAACCTTGATTTCGCATTCTCTTTGGAGTAAGTTTCTCGCTTTCTCCATCGTCGTTAGCTTCCCCAAAATTTCTCTTATTGTCACCAGAGGCAGAAGATACGAATTTGAAAAAGTGTTGACCTGGAAGTAGCTCTATAACATCACCGTTACTAATGGCCGCATTTTCGCGGGAACTGAGCTTCTTCCTCAGCTCGCCGGACCTAACAACCACCGGATTCGTCCCTTCCTACAAAACTCCACCACTCAACAATCATTCAAAAGAAAGAGGCGCTATACAAATTAATTTAAAAAAAAAAAAAGAAAGTAAAGGAATTTACGACGAGTAAATCGGCGGAACCGTCAGGGGAGGTTGTTAAAGCAATGTGCTTGCGGCTGAGTCTCTTGTCGGGAACTGTGACATCGTTGCGGCCGATGAAATTGGGGCCGTAAAAGAGCGGAAGCTTAGGGAGTGAAGCCTCCTCTTCAAGATTCTTATTTACGGGAACCAAGTGTCCTACCTGGAAGCGAGGCATGGGTGAAGAAGTTGAGCTTTTTGGCGCATGAAAGTGGAAGGAAGGTAATCGAGAGATGGAAAAATTAGGAGAGAATGAAAGTTTTAGTAATTTTAAGTTGGCGGAGGCTTCGCGCACTGATGATCGCTGCCAACTTTGGCTCCGGTGGAGGCGACCAAATGGGTTGCGACGCTGCGTTTTAATACAAGCATTTTCTACAGAGTGTCAGAGTCCCATCTAATAAGCACCGCTTCATGGTTCGAACCATATTTTTGGATCAAAATCGAACCCAATTGACTCATCCGAAAGCTGGGTGCGGTCCAATAGATTGTAGTCTCAAGTCCATTTGGGCGTGGAATATATTTAAAAAAATAAAAAATATAAAAAACAAGAAAACAAAATAAGGATTGTGACCACCAAAATTTATAAGAAAAAAGTCATCAAAACTTTATGTATGGAAGTTTACAGCTACAAATGGTCTATATTTAGTGCTCTGTTACAAGAATTAGAATTGCGATGTTAAGTATAAAACTTGGTAATAGGAAACAATGGTCTTCTCTGAGTATAAATGGAATCAAAATCACCTATAAGAGTAAAAGACAGGTTCTTTTCTAGTATGTTTATGAGGTTTCTGCAAACAATCTCTGAGTATCTGAGTAATCAATTGAATAGACCTTCCTATCTTCTGCGCTTGTATTCTTTTCGCATTTCTGCTAGGTAGCTCTCTAAGTTAGGCTTAATCCATAAACGTCTCTGAATAAGATCTTCCTTGGTTGATTCATCTGACAAACAGCAACCGGATTTAGATTAGCGAAATAGCACCATTTAAGACAAACGGCGGATAATACCGGCAATGAGAACTATGAAGTGGTACCAGTCTACCAGAGGCCTTGTTCAAACCCCAGAAGAAATAATTTACAGTAACTGGCCAGCACGTATGAGTATGACTACCTCGAGAAAACAATTCTAAAAAAGACCGAAATTGAGGAACTTATAATACCTATGTTTAGCCATGCATCGAGAGGCACTCTGAGGGAGTTTCTTGTCAGGTAAGATGCATCTTCCCAAGAATATGGGGCTTTTTTCACCTTGTATCTCCAGAACCATTGGCCATACCACAATAATAGCTGAAGAGACAGAAATGTAATCAGTAACCAGTTTGAGTTTGAAAACCAAAGTCAAACAAGCATCTTTCTTTATGATGCAACAACAGTAAGGAATAGCATATCTAGTATTTACTGATCTTAATTCAAATTGCAGCAATTCTTAGCTTAAAAGCTGGTATTATAACCTTTCCAATAGTATAAGGAAGGAGAATGAAACGGATGCCAATTAATTCCCAGATTGAAGGCTTTTCAGCTCCCTTGATATCCAGCTCAAGCTCTTTGCTAAGATCTTCCTCCACTTTCCTGCCAAGAGAACATGGGTCATATTGTTCAGAAAAAACAGAGGCAAAGGGGATTTAGCAGATTGCATGTACACAGTGCTCTATGCACCATGCATGTCAATGATAATAAATATACTGTATTAAAAGGTAAAAACATCATTGCAGTCAATTTATGGGTCAAAAATCAATAAGTATATACTTGTCCATTTGTTTGTTACTCTTCTTCTTATTCGTGGTTCCTCCTTTGCGTTCAAGTTCCAACGCCCGCAGTCTGTTTTTGTAGGCAGGTGTCTTCTTGACCATATCTACAGCCTGCATCCAGAAAGGAGAAAAGAGAAACAACATATATTACTAGTAAAGTTATGCACATTATCATGCTATTTTGTACTAATGTTACTGCCAGTATGCTAATTGAGGAGGAAAAAGGAGTTGAGGGGGTGAAGTTAAACTGACAGAAATCATTCTTCTAAGTGATAGGCATCTATCAATATCCAGCACATGCACCAAAACTACAGATGAAAAAAACAACCATGTTTACACAATGCTTCATGGTTTCTCACCTGAGTATACCGAGTCCAACGATTTAAATATTGAAATCCTGAAAGAATCAAAAGAAGACCAACGAGGACAGCACGAGGATCCTAGAAGGCATGCATACGGAATGGTAAGAAACAAGATGCAAAAATGATTAAACCAGAAACAATACTTGCTAACCAAAGGAACATTAAAGTATTTCTCACCGTTTTGTGACCATAATATGCACGATAGTACCGAGCTGTATTATAAAATACCTAAATGGGAAAGAGAACATTGATAGCAATCAGTAATTTTGTAAACATACAAGGTAAACAGCCGCAAAATCAAATGACATGACAGTAACAACAAGAGTGACAAAGTCACATGAAATCACAGTTTACATATTGAAGTTCTTAATACACTTAGCATACGATAGCACATTACAAATGACTTAATTAAAAACTTAAAAAGTCACCTCCTCCGGATGTGCAATTGCATAATCATATTGCTCCCGTGTGGCTTCATCTTTCAAAATCTGCAATTAAAAGCATTACCTTTTAGTATTCTAGCTTATTGGGGAAAAAGTCACACTAGTTCTCACAATACTAACAGAGGGAAGAAACAGTAAATTAAAAGACAAAGAATTGTAGATACCTCATAAGCATTGGCAATTTTAACAAAGAGCTTTCTTGATTCCGGATCTGGATTCTTATCCGGGTGACTAAACAAGAAAAAATAATTCAACTTTAAGATGCAATTAAATCAATTAAGAGATTGAAATAGTCAAGAAAAACACAAACTTACTATTTCAACGAGAGCTTATAGTAAGCTTTCTTGATCTCCGAAGAATTAGCACTTTGAGAAACCCTAGAAGAAGAAAATTCAATTCAAAATTAATACCAGTAGACAGAATAATTTAAAGGGGGGAGATAAAATGTGAAGGGAGCTGACCCTAGGAGATCATAGCAATCATCTTCGTCGCAGTAAATGGCGATCGACGGTGAAATCAATAGAGATAGAACCAGAAACGATACGACTGCGCACCACCGTATCGCTGCCGGTGGCGCCATCGTCTTCATCGTGTTTTCTTTATTTTCTTGCTCTGGTCTCCTTTGAAATGTCTCTCTGTTCTGACAGTTTGGAAGCTGATGAAAACCCACTTCTTTAATGCAAATTACAAAAGTGCCCCCTCATCTGACTCCATTAAGAAGTCAACGAATCTCTTCCGTTTTTAAACTTCTGGGCTTCTGATCAGAATGGGCTTCAAGCCCTTCTTATGGGTAAATTGGGCCAAAGCCCTTCTTTTTGAAATTACTTTTTTTTGTACATCAAAGCCCACTTTGTTTCATCATTGTGTTTCATAAATTAAATCAAAATAAACTATGGCAAATTATACAATACACCGTCAGTGGAGTTTAGCAGACTGCACAAGCGGGTCCTGAAGGGTGACATGTGTCCCTTAGGGACTAGATTGAAATATTTAAAACTTAAGTAATAAAAAAAAGGACATGTGTCAACTCCACAACCCGCTTGTGGAATCCAAAATTTACACCGTCGGTGTATCATATAATCACCCATAAACTATATCTATATATGTATGTCTATTCCAAAACCAAAAATCAAAATAAAACAAAAGTTTTAAAGATTTTGATTTAAAATCTTATAAACGAAGAAAATCATTATTGAGAGATATAAAGGATAATGACAATAATTAATGGATGGGACATGAATTGAGACACAAAGTCTAATATAGCAATTAACAACGTACCATTTTCAATTTTTCTTCCCTCTATGTAGACAAATATTTTAGGCACTTAACGAACAAACATGGCCGGGTATGAGATGTGGCAGTTAATGTTATTTTTTTCTTCTTTTTTCTTTTTTCAATATTTGATAGATGGGACATGAATTAAGGCACCAAAAAATAATGAAAACATATCATTTTAAATTTTTCATCCTTATACGTAGACAAATATTATTTCATGCATGTGATATAAAACATGGCTGGGAATGAATTGTGTGGAAGCATTATTAATGTTTCTTTTTATTATATTATATTATTTTTTCCTCTTCAAAGTAATTGAAGGGTTTAATCCCCGTCCCTAACAAGATGCAAGTTGCATATATATGTTGTGTGTATGTTGTCAATATGACAATATAATAATTTAATTGTTTGCAGATATTTTCGTCTTGATTTTCCTTTGTTTAATTAGGTCTTATTGTTAAAAACAAATCTATTCAATTTTCTTTGAAAAAAAAAGTTTACTCATAATTATTTCGTATTGATGTTAATGCTAAATGTAGCGTAAGTGGATATATGGGTACTTTTCACGTACAGCTTTCCCATAACTCTTTTTCTAGTTGAGGATGTTATGAATCGAATCCTAACCACTGAAATTAATCCAATACTTTATCTATAGCAACTTTCCCACCATTCTAAAAGGCTATAATAAGTGTTTTTTTTATAGACATTATTGGAAGGCTTAATTTTAGCAAGAATTATTATTGTTAGTAGTAGTAGTAGTAATAGTAGAAGGAAGGAGCAAGACCCAGCAAAGCACATGAGATCATAAGCAGCAGGTCGGCATGGGGGAGGCTCATTGAGCCGTCGATGCCGAAACCTCCACGTGTAGTAACCACGACGTTACATATTAGTCATTGCTAAAATTGAAAAGGCCCGAATCTTTTGAGGGCTCATAATGATTGAGTTTAAATACATTATTATTACAAGCAAGTTACAAGATATTGTCGATCAATCAAAGAGTATATTTATAGTATATATAGTGAAATTAAAGGAGGGGACTCCCAACAGCGACATGACCTGCTAAGCCCATCCCACCACTCACCATTGAGTCGTCGACCGCAACATAAAACTCTTCTGAGAGATACTTATCGATCGATCCCTTTTGTTGACCACATGATGACTCTCACGGTTTTCCTTAACCATTTTTGCAATTTGCACGACCGTCCATGTGGGTTTAAGGCAAGCAATAATGGAATGGAAGGCTGCAAAATCTGATCAATGAATTCTCCCTTTTAATTTTCTGTATCAGATTCAGATCATGCAAAGCAAAGGACTTTGAATGCAGATATTTGCATGTGTTGGTCATTAGGTCGAGCAATGTATAGTACATGTTCGAGCTAGTTCGATGGGTATATGACATTATGGTTACGTACCTTTACTTTTTAAGACAACTCAACCTTTGGCCCATTACAACTAGATCTGCTGCTCCTCTTCATGTTCAATCACATGCTTTCTTAATTCAATTTTGACTAAAGTCCTTTTTTACCCTCTAAACTTGTCTAAAGTTATCTTTTTTCCTCATAAACTTGCAATATGAGGACATATTAGCCCCTCTCAACAATAATATTGCTGATGTGGTATTGCCACGTCAGTGCCTTGGTCTGACGTGGTTTTACCATGTGGCATTTTGGTCCGACGTGGCCTTGCCATGTGGCATTTTGATCCAATGTCACGTGTGATTGCCACATCAGCAATACCATTTGAGAGGGGCTAAATTGTCCTCATATTGCAAGTTTATGAGACAAAAAGTCTCAGATTAAAGTTTAGGAGACAAAATGTTACTTTTAGACAAATTTTAGGTGGCAAAAAGGGCTTTAGTCATTCAATTTTGGTCCCCTGTCCAGTGTCCACCCATTGCAAGTTTAATTAGTACTAGTTTTGATTCTTCATTTTTTTCATGAAATTTTGGGTTCAATTATGACCAGATATTGGGAATATCTACACAAGAAAAGTGAGTACAAATGCTGAATCAAAAGCAAGTCAGAAATGCAGAAACCACATACATAAACAGGGCATGCAGGGAAGTTTACTGCCTCAGCCTCCTTATCTTCTTCACCAGTCCTCCTTATCCATATGTGACTCATTTTTTACTGATCCTAACACCCATATCTGACCACCACAAAATTATAACGTTCTCTCAATCAACAATAAACCCAAAATATATTTATTCCATATTAATTACGACAATCATACGTGCAACTTGGCCAAAGCATGTAATTTCAAGACTTGTTAAAACACAACCTGAAATCCAAAATCTTAACGATTACAAAAGCTACCTAGATATTAGATACCCTTTTCTCGACATTACCTGAATTGAAAATAGAGTTGGTGTGGGGGCATTAATGGCGACTATTTTTGGCAGGAAAACGTGACTGATATATCCATTAACAATTATATACCAGGGGAATATGCAGCAAGCCATGTTGCTTTAACTGCAAAGTTTGGTTTCTTCTTAATTACAAACACAAGATATTTGACTGTCCAGGGAATTGAATTTTATAATCCCAAATGTTTTTTTGTTTAGACCATTGCTTCAAGGATTTTGGGCATAAATCCTTCTTAAAGGATCCTGATGTCCATTGATATCAAAGCACTGCACATGGAAGCTTTCCTTTTCCTTTTTCTTTTCCTTTTCCCCTCTTATTAGATTCTCATTTTCTTCAAGTCAATTAAGTTTGAATGAAAATGTTTTACATATGCGCATGTGTGACTCTGCATTGTGCTACGTATGTTGCCGACATTGGTCGACGACTCTCAGATATTACGGTTTCTATGATTGGTGTATTTGGACACACAAAGCAGAGGCAATCATGTGCCTTGTTTCCCAGATTTTACCCCATTTATATTGATCAGACAGAAGAAAAACATTAATTAAGACTAATTGTGTTAGTCTTTTCAATCACAAATTACAACCAAAAGAATCATAATTGGTTCTCCTTCTTCCAAGTCTCCCCTGCCTTATCTCTTTCATACATATACTTTTATGCCTTTTATTTCACTGATCTCTCATTTTCAGAAAAAACAGAGAAAGAAGAATATTTAAAACCCACTTTTCTCTATTGCTTATGCTAAATTACGTCTGAAAAAGGAAAACAAAAAGGACTGTAGTGTTCAATTGCATTATATTTCTCTGATAGTAACATAAGAAGCGTGTTCTTCTCTAAAGCATAAGCTCTCAATCTTACTGTTTTTCTCTTTTTTTTCCTATACTAATAATTAACATCAATAATTCTAATGATTGTTGATGGGGTCTTTTCCTATAAAAAATATCTGTCCTTCAATCTTCTTCGACTACACAAATAAAGCAAATGAATCGATTAATTATTCCCTCTCCATATTTGCCCTTGCTCTGCTATATATATAGATGTAACACTTCCTTTGCCATTTACCAAGTTTTTGAAGCATTTTTTTCCTTGTAAGTATATAGTTATATATAGTTTCTTTTTTAGTTTCTCGATTAGTCTAGCTATAGCTAGCTAGATTTTCTTTGAATGTCATAATCCTCATTTCGTTCTCTTGCCTTCTTTTTTTCAACAAGGAACAAAGATAGAAAAAAATATATAAACTCAGTATGTATTAAGATATAAGAAGCTGAAAACTACTGCTATAGACGTAGACAGCTTCGTGCAGTATCGTGCAAGTAGTTATTTTTATTTGAAATCTGATCTCAGTACTTTTTAAATTAATGATTACCTTAAAAAGTGAATCTTTCGTTTTTGGTGTTTGAATAATCAACTGAAAATGTTTCTTCTTACTTGATTTTTTAATGTTCATGAAGACAGTATCAGCACGAAATCATTCCTGTGGCGACATAGCGTGTTCTAGGAAGCGTATAATGGTGGAGACTCGTAACCTAATGGGAAATCTTAACCAGGTAAGAGTAAGAAATTTTCAGGCAGTATTTTTCTTTATATAGCGTTACACATATATGTTAAATCAACATTTTGCAAGTTTGCCATTATATGACGGGCTCAAGTAACATTTTGCACCCTAATATCTTATTTTGGAACCACTTTGCACCCTTCATAACCGAGACGATGGATGGTGCCATGACGCCGCTTAAGTGGCATGCCAATGTTAAAGCAAAATCAAATCCCACATAGATAGGTCACGTTGAACCAAAATTCCATGTGGATAGGGCACGTGGCATGTCCATGTGAGATTTTGGTTCGACATGGCATGCCACATAAGTTCAATTGTCAATTGTCTCTGTTACAGAGGATATGCAACGTGGTTTCAAAGTAAAAATATATATCAAAGTGTGATAAGTTCAATTTTTTTTCGCACATAAAAAGAGGGTATCCGTGCAAAGTTTAAGGTGCAAAAACTTTAACCCTATAAGATGGCTCGAGGTGTTTCCGTCTTTAATGCATGGATGGCATATTCGGTCTATATATATATATGGTCACCGTCGTAGATTTCTGGTAATCTTTAAATCATATATTACAACGGTGGGCAAAAAATATATTACAACGATGATGTGAGAATAAAAAAAGTGTTTGAATTTTTTTTTTCTACTAAAAAAAACTGTCTGGTGAAAAATTCCCAGTGGGACGTTAGCTTTTGAACACTTCAAATGTACTGAACGGAACTCCCAAACGAAATCATATCAATAAAGATACATAGATCTGGGTCATCTCATTATTAATATTTCTAATTAGTACCATTTCTTCTTTTGCACTTTGTTGATATATAGATAATTAATTACTTACTAGTTTGGGCATGTATAAATTTTATAAAGTTAAAGCAAAAAATGAGGGAACAAGGCAAAAAAGGGGAAATGGTACTATAAGCTGATGGGCAGCGAATTGGAATGGAGAGATTGGGTGATGTGGGTGATGATCATAAAGAACTATTTTGCGCAAATTGCAATTTGACTTAGATGTAATGTGTGAATTAGAGAGAGTGGTGTCATAAGTTGTCTGCTAAACATATTTGCTGGTACCACTACACCATCATGATCAGTGATAAGTGCAAAGTCCAATTTTCACAACAATCCTTCTATTGTCTTTCCTTCCTTTTTCTCACTTTACATGTGGGACAAAAAGACACTTCAAAAGATCAACATATATAGTTGAATATATTAATTAAGTATATTGAGTATATATCTTCAATAGTGTTTTTGGGCCTAGAATTATCACTATATCAACCATGAGATGAACCATTAAAATCTTGTCACGTCAAATCAACTTTTAAAATTTAGACATAATTTAACTCAAAGTTTAGTACCTTTTAAAATAAATATTATATCATCATATTACTGCTTGGTCTCATAACTAATATGCTAGATCAGTCCCACATTATAATTTCTCTTTTGTACAAACCTATATGTGTAAATCATATATATATATAGATATATATATATATATTAATATACTTTGAATGTATAAATCATTTGAGCGAATTAATTTAGCTTAGTTGAGTTAGATAATGGATATTTTTCTCCTTTCTTGTAAAAATTATGCAATTAAATTTAATTACTTGTAGGAAAAGAAAAGGAAAGACCGACCTCCTTAGAGCGGGTCACTATCTAAGGTCGATTTTTAAAGAAGGAAATGAATGCACTCTAGGACTGTAGTGTCGTGCGACATTACCCTTTTGAAAATGAACACTTCTACCCTTTTGAAAATGAACAACACTTATAGTGAGTGACTTCATCAAATTAGCCTGGTGATTTGACCAAAGTCTTGTTTTTTTTTCTTATACCAAAGTCAAGAATTCAATAAAAACCTAACAGGAATAAAAATTGTGCCATTCTCCATGTGACTAAAATTATTTTAATTGGATATATGTGTAAGTCCAAAGTGGCCATGTTTGCTGATAAAATGAATGAGCTCGAATTTAGTCAGTTGATGAAAATGTAAAAATTCAACTCCAAATTAATTAATGAATAATAAACCAGATAATGATTACTTGTCTCTCTTTCCTATAGCTATATACTATTGTTTTAGATATAAATTTGGAATATCTAACAAGAATCAAGAATCATCTATATACCAACTAGGGAGGTGATGATCACGATCAGATAATAATGGCAAATATAAGATCATGGTGATCAATAGAGAATCTAATAACTTGACCAATAAGGAAAATGGGATATGTTGCACATTGCACAATAACATATTCAACCTTGCAATAATTAGTATCCAAATCTTCATCTAATTATTAATTATAACATATTAAACTTTTCTTGACTCTTTCCCATTAAAGCCCAAAACCTCACTGTTTTCACAAACAAGGGTCGTCGTCTGATCATCGAGCAAGGGCATAGCAATTAGCCGACATATATAGAAATATATGGGTCCGACATAGCAATGGGCATTTATTCTTCAAAAATAAAACCACATTTTGTATACACTTATATGTACACCCACCCGACATAAAGGGAAAATGATCATTTCATTATTTGATTAAATTGTGAACCAAGTATAGGAAAATCGTCTCTTTTGCTTTATTAGTACTCGGTACTCCATATTTTTTTGGTACAATTAGTACTCCATTTACATTATATATATTGATGATTTCTTATGGAATATGTGTAGGAAAATCGTCACTTTTGTTTTATTATTACTCCATTTACATTATATATATTGATGAAATTTAATATAGAAGTACTATATATATATATATAATTAAAACCCATTAAAAAATGAAATTAGTTAACACTTAGTTAACACCAACTTAGACTTTTGTCATCATCTAGTATAAACTTTGTCTTTGAACTTCATCATTGATCAATTTACCTTTTCCATATCGATTTCAAAAGTCTACGGTTTTGTAACCAAAAAAAAAAATTCTATGATTTTCATTGGACATTGGAATATTAAACACATTAATTAATTAAAGCACGTAAGTAGAATATTGTAGAAGATTATATAAATAGATGACTCCAAGTGTTAACAAAAAGACATGCAATCGGACTTTGTCTCCAAAGTCTAAAACGTGAGCAAAGGGAAACGCCATAACGTTTTCATCGAACGGAAATACAATAGAAAAGCGTCTTGTCTCAATCCCTTCTCTTTCTCTCCATCTCTTTGCTTATAATTATTAGCCGTTTTTTTAAACCTTTCCTGAATTTTTCTTCTCATCGAAATCTTGCCTTTTGATTGATATATAATTCAGCCGCTAGCGAGCATGGAATCGGACCCACCATTCCATGAGACCTACAAGACCCTTTTTGCAAACTCCATGGACGAAGAATCAAGACTCAAAATCACTCTAAACAACGACATGGTCGAGGAACGAGAGCTTCCCTTAATTGATCTAAGCCCTTTATTCCTCGACAACGTCGACGAGTTGCAGAAGGAAAGGTGTAAGGAAGAGATAGCTAGGGCTGCCCACGAGTGGGGTTTCTTCCAAGTGGTAAACCATGGAATCTCGAGAGACATATTGGACAAGACAAGAGAGGAGCAAGTTAAAGTTTTCAAGCAACCTTTTGAAACCAAGTTCTCGAGTTTCTCAGCCGGTAGTTACCGTTGGGGAACTCCTTCAGCCACTTCCATACGGCAACTATCATGGTCCGAAGCTTTCCACATTCCCATGGCCGATGTCTCAAGCTCCGCAGCCCCCTCGAGTCTCAGGTATTTACAAAAGCTTTCGTCTTGTTTTGTTAAATATATTCCTTTATATCTTCTCTTTTGCAAATTTCGAAAAAGCTAGCTATAGCAAATAACGAAGCTAGAGAGAGCTTAAAATCAGCTTGTTGGAGGATATATATGTTCATGTCTTTTTTTTAAGTCAAGACAATTAAGCTTTTGTTTTATGTATTATAACTTCTAATGTTGCATGTCGGCATGTAATTTAAGTTTTAGCTAAGATAGTTTCAATATTTGTTGAAAAAACCAAAACGATGAGACAACAACAAGGCTCAAATCCATAGTCTTTTTCTAGAAAACTTTTTAAGCTTTTTTTGAATCTTTTTAGATTCTTCTAACCGAAAGAAGAATCAAAATTTGACAAAACCATCCTCTACATTAAGTTTATAGCAAAGAAAGAACAAATTGAAAACATTAATGAATTAAACAAAGATGCAGAAAGTTGTAGAAAGCTTTTTGTTGTTAGTGCATCATTAAATTGATATATTTTTGTTCGAAGTAATTTAATTTTCTAGTGTTGAACATGTTTCTATGTTCATTACACACACGTGCGTTGGCCAAAATTTTTTTGAGAAACTATATTAAAGTTTTTGAAAATTATAAAATTGAGTCTTTTCTTATATAAGTCGCTATATATAAGTAGATAATTGCGTAATTTTGGAATTATAATATATCAAAAATTTTCACTTTTTTTTTTCATCTTATAATCAAAATCTATATTGGAAAGTCATGCTTTTAATTAATTGATGATTATTTTTTTTAAAAATTTGTTAAAGTTGGAGGAAGAGAAGGATTGAAATTACTATATCCTTTTAGCTTTAATTAATTGAAAATCAAACCTAACAACTTTTCTTTTTGTCTCCATCTTATTAGTTCCATCGATTTGATATAAGTTGCCTTTTCAGAATGTATCATATATAAGAAATATGAGTTTGATATCGAATGTTGGAAGAAAATTGATGTTTTCCTGCACCTGATCCACTCGACCAACAGTTAATCACTTAAAAGAAATAGAATGTGTAGTAAAGTTTCAACGGTACTGATTGTCTGGGTGGTGTAGTTGGTTATCACGCTAGTCTCACACACTAGAGGTCCCCGGTTCGAACCTGGGCTCAGACATCTCTTCATTTTTTCACGTTTTTTTTCCAAGTTTGTTTGTCTTCTTCTTCTTGTTGGTTTACTAGTTCTGCTTCAGAATGGGACTCAGTTTCAGAGTTATATCACATGTAAAAGTTCTATTTCCATAGTGAAAATGTGTGAGGTGTCATCATCCTGTTAGATTTCCAGACTAGTCCTGTAAAGGAGTTAATGTGTAGTAAAAACCAACAAGAAGAAGAAGACATGCAGAAGAATAATGCGTGCCTTTGTTTGTTTCCCAGATTTTACTGTACGTTATTGATCAGACATGCAGAAGTACTATATATATCCTTTGGTTCTCCTTCTCCAAGTCTTCCCAGCCCTAATTACCTTATCTTGTGATCTCTTTCATTTTGCCTTTCTTTCAGTATACTGATCTCTCATTTCCACAAAAAGAAAGAAGCACTGTTCTCTCTTTTTCCTATAGCTATGCTAATAATTAACATCAATAATTATAATGAATATGTTGAATATTGGGGTCTTTTCCTACAAAATATCTTTCCTTTCAAACTTCGTCACTACTCAATATATATGCAATAATTTCCCTCTCCATCTCGCTCTCGCTCTCGCTCTGCTATATATATAGGTGTAACATTTCCTTTGTGATTATCAAGTTTTTGAAGCTTTATTTTTTTCTCTTAAGTATATACTATATATAGCTATTTTTTTTTCTTTAGTTTCTCGAGACTAAATTCTTCATTTCGTTAATTCTCTTGCCTTCAGTTTTCAGCTTCTTAAGATATTGAAGAAGCCGAAAACTACTGCTTAAGCAACTTCGTGCAGGATCATGCAATCATCATATTAAAACCTTTCACTCCTTTAATTAGTTAATGCAATATATTATATAATAATTACCTTAAAAAGGTAATATATATTCAGCTTTTTTCATCTTTAGGGTCTGAAGAATTAATCCACACTGAAAATTAGTCTACTCGTGTTCAAGGATGCATAAAATGGTGGAGACTCATAACCTAATGGCAAATGTTAACCAGGTAATTAAGATAAATCAGATCGATCGCAATTTCAATGATCATTTTTTGTGTGTGTGTGTTTGTTACAAAGATTTCAACTCAATGATTTTCATAATTTCAAGGCAACATTAATTGGATTAGTAAACAAATTAACTAATTAAAAAAAGCATGTAAGTAGAGAAGAATACTATTATACAAGATATATACATATAGATGACTCTTAAAAGAGAAAAGCATTTTGTCTCAATCCCCTCTGATCTCTCTGTCTTCATTTCTCCCACACGACTAACATATACAATTCATTTGTAATTAGCCATTTTTAAACCTTTCAAGTTTCATGGATACTTTCTCTCATCGAAATCTTGCCTTTCGATTGATAAGCAGCCGCTAGCGAGCATGGAATCGGACCCACCATTCCACGAGACCTACAAAACCCTCTTTGCAAACCCCATGGACGAAGAATCAAGACTCAAAATCACTCTAAACAACGACCTTGCCATCGTCGAGGAACGAGAGCTTCCCTTAATTGATCTAAGCCCTTTATTCCTCGACGACGGCGAGGAGTTGCGGAAGGAAGGGTGCAAGGAAGAGATTGCTAGGGCTGCCCACGAGTGGGGTTTCTTCCAAGTCGTGAACCATGGAATCTCTAGGGACATATTGGATAAGATGAGAAAGGAGCAAGTTAAAATTTTCAAGCAACCTTTTGAAACCAAGTTCTTTAATTTCTCAGCTGGTAGTTACCGTTGGGGAACTCCTTCAGCCACTTCCATTCGGCAATTGTCATGGTCCGAAGCTTTCCACATTCCCTCTGCACCCTCCACTCTGAGGTATATTTACAAACAGCTTTCGTCTCTTTTGTTAATTAATAAAATTTCCTTCACCTTCACCTTTGTTTGTTTGATCCTTTTTAATTTTGAAATTTTTAAAAAGTTTCAGCAAATACGAAGAGCTAGCAACCTAGCTAGATCTTATAAAATCAGCTTGCTGACGGCTATTTTGTTTTTTTTTAAGTAAGACACAATCAGCTTAATTTTGTCGCTAGCTAGTATTTTATGTTGACTGCATGTCGGCATGTTATTTAAGTTTTAGCTAATAGTTTTCCGTTTTTGAGAAAAACCAAAACGATAATTAAGAGACACAAAATGGCCGAAATCCATATATGTATATAGCTAATTTTATAATTTTGCTGTAAAGTTATAGGATCTTTTAAAGTTTGCTATTCTTTTTTATTATTAGAAGACGGCCAAAATCATATATTAATTTGAACTTTCTATTTTGGTATCGACAAGCCTTTCTACAAGGGCGACACATACGGCCACAATTCCTTTGGGTATTTCGGAATTCTTGTTTTCTTTTTTGGGAATTTTTTTTGCACTTCAATTGCCTAGCTAGCTAGCTACTAATTAGGCATATGGGCCTCAGATTCGATCAAGTAATTTTCAAAACAATTGTAACTCCGTTCCTAGATTAATTTAATTAACCACATTAAATTCAAGTGATCAGTAGAGAGATTGCTTTGTTGTCATGCTAATTAATCATCATTACACAGATACTGATGGAAAATCCAGTAACCCTGAAACACCAACGGTGACAATTACAACCAATCATTAAAATAGAAAACATTGAACACTTGCCCTCAAAATCTCAGCCAATCCCATATTTTCTTGGGTGTTTAATGGAGTTGGGACGTCCCACTTCCTCATTGTTTGGACGATTTTCTTCCAATTTTCTTTCTTGATTTTCTAAAGTACAAATCTATCATTACTTACGGCCTTATGTTAATTATTTCGCAGTAGTTCATCATCACTGGAACAATTTTCTACGGAAGTTGCCAGTCTTGCTCAGGAGTTAGCTGAAATTTTGGCAGAGAAAATACTGGGTTACAAGTCGATTTATTTCCAGGAAAATTGTTTGCCAAGCACTTGCTATCTCCGACTCAACAGATACCCACCCTGCCCAATCGCTTCACAAATATATGGTCTCATGCCACACACCGATAGCGACTTCCTCACCATTTTGCACCAAGATCAGGTTGGAGGGTTACAATTAGAGAAAGATGGGAAATGGGTTGCAGTTAAACCAAACCCTGAAGCTTTAATCATCAACATTGGAGACTTATTTCAGGTATTCCATATATGCATATAACTTCTTCTTTAATGGTGGTTTAAATGTTAACATTGAGGTGGTTTGGTGCAGGCATGGAGCAATGGTTATTACAAGAGTGTTCAACATTGTGTCATGACGAATCCAACCAAAGAGAGGTTTTCTGCTGCATATTTCCTTTGCCCATTGTATGAAACCATGATAGAGAGTTGCAGCAAACCTTCGATTTATAGGAAATTTAGCTTTAGGGAATATAGACAGCAAGTGCAGGAAGATGTTAAAAAATACGGTTATAAAGTAGGACTCCCTAGGTTTATTTTATAACACCCAAATTTATATATATATATATATATATTTATTGTTTCTTCTAGCTAAGTTTAGGTCGATTTGTGCATATAAAATGTGGTTGACCCTGATGTCCCCCCATCTACGGAAAAATGTCGTGGTCTAGTTTTGCTTAGTTATTTCTACTAAATTGAATGGAAATTTGGTATTGGAATTTCATCGAACAGGTGGTGAAAAAATGAAATTGCATGTGTTATACCAAACTCCAAGCGGTTATTAAAATTTCATAAGTAGGTTATCACAATTTCATATGAGGTTATCAAAATTTCATAGTATGCTTATTAAAATCTCGAAATTTCATAGCATCGTTATCAAAAATTTCATTCATAGGGACGTTATCAAAATTTCATGAGGACATTATCAAAATTTCATAGTATGCTTACTAAAATCTCGAAATTCCATAGTGTCGTTATCAAAATTTCACAGGAACGTTGTCAAAATTGTGATTATCAAAATTTATAAGGACGTTGTAGGGAAATTGTCAAAATTTATAGAAGGTTATCTGAATTTCTAGTTATCAAACTTTCTTAAAGATAGTTAATTTAAACACGTTAATGTCACGTGCGACGCACGTGAAAGTTATTTATCGCATATTCTCGAAGTTTAGGTTGATTTGCTGATCTCCGCTCATGCCCCGGAAAATGATGTAGTATATTTTGCTTAATTATTACTCCTTCCGTTCCGAATTGAATGGCCACATTGGATTTTCTTTGGTCAACCAATTTCGTTTTTGACCATTAATTATAAAAAATTTATATATAATTAAAATTTTAAAAATATGTTTTGAAAAATATAAGTTTTAAATTTTTCAAAGTTTATTTTAAAAAAAATTTAAAAATTATATTCTTGTAATAATTAATGGTCAAAAATGACATTGATTGACCTGAAAAAACTAAAGTGACCATTCAATTCGGAAGGGTGGGAGTACAAAATTGAATGGAAATTGGGGTTGGAATTTGATGAACACATTGTGAAAACATGAAATTCCAGTATTATAGTACCAAACTCCAGGCAGCATCAACATGGGCCCAAAAGTTGCAAAAGATTAAATTTTCATTCGGGCTTCCGTATGGGTTTTGGCCCAATTTCCCGACGAACAGATAAAATAAATTAATGAAATTTAAAAATAACCGTTGAACAAGAACAAAAATGCTGGCGTGTCCCACCTTCAATCTCCGCGCCACAGCAACCCCGGCCAACCCTGATATTTCCGAGCCAGAACCCAAGCCAAGGTCTCGGAAACTAAAGGCCAGCCCACAACTCAGCCGATGGCACCGTGCGCGGGCCTTAAGGTCCGGCCACAAACTGGAACGATCGGGCAACCGGGTTGAGGCGGTAGAAGTGAACCACTCGGTTCAACGAACCGGGGAGAGTTCCTCGTCGGAATCCTATTCGGCGGTAATTGACGGCGGCGATGAAGTGGAGGTGGATCCGGGTAAGCCAATTTATATGGTTTCTGATGGAACTGGATGGACGGTGGAGCATTCCGTTGGTGCTGCTTTGGGGCAGTTTGAGCATTGCTTGGTGGACCGTGTGTGCCCCGTAAATACCCATCTGTTCTCCGGGGTATGTTAATTTTGTCACTTCACTTAGTTTGAATTTGTAATAGAATCTGTTTCAGTGACTAATGAATCAATCTCGAACCTTTTGCATTATTTAAGGTTGTACTTGTCTGATTTAAAAATTACTAAAATGTAAAGTAAAGTTTATTTATTTGCAATGAAGCTTGGATTTTTGAAAGTTTGAAAGGCTTTTTGTTGGGAAATTTTGATAATAATAGTAGTGTCTTTTAGGTTAACTCGATGAGTATGTGATATGCAATGTTCAGATTGATGATGTTGAGAGATTGATGGAGATTATAAAGCAGGCAGCCAAGGAAGGTGCAATGCTTGTTTATACTTTAGCTGATCCTTCCATGGCAGAGTCTGCCAAGCAAGCCTGCAAAGTATGGGGTATACCGTCTACGGATGTATTGGGTCCAATCACAGAGGCAATTGCTGCTCATTTGGGAGTCTCGCCTTCTGGTCTTCCCCGGGGAGCTTCTGGAAGAAACATCCCTCTTTCTGATGAATACTTTCGTCGGATTGAAGCTGTTGAATTTACAATCAAGCAGGATGACGGGGCTCTACCCCAGAACTTGTGCAAGGCTGACATTGTTCTCACAGGTGTTTCTCGTACTGGGAAGACACCATTATCGATTTATCTAGCTCAGAAAGGATATAAAGTGGCAAATGTCCCCATCGTGAAAGGAGTGGCATTGCCAAAGGGTCTTTTTGAGGTAGACCCCGAGAAGGTTTTTGGTTTGACTATCAATCCGGTTGTTCTGCAAACAATCAGAAAAGCAAGAGCTAAGAGCCTGGGCTTCGGTGAGGAAACAAGGAGTAACTATTCAGAGATGGATTATGTGAGACGGGAGCTAGAGTTTGCTCGTATGGTTTTTTCTCAAAACCCTGTTTGGCCAGTTATTGGTAAAGAGAATCAACTTTCTACTCTATTTGTTAAGTACTAGCAACTCTTTTAATCCCTTAGGATGGAGTTGTTTATTGCCCATTTCTGAGTTTAACATGGACAAAAAATATGGTTTAAATTGATTTTCAAAACTTAAAGACGTTTGACATGTTAGTCTGATAATCTTGGGTTGACCTCCTGATACTAATTTGTGCAGAAGTGACAGGTAAAGCAATTGAAGAAACTGCTGCTGTTATATTGAGGCTTTACCATGATCGGAAGCAGAGGTGTTCAATGCCACGAATCTCAAAACGATACTAATGAAGTACGAGTATGTTAAATACAGTTGAAGTGGAGTGAGAGTTGCTGCCACATTATTACAGAGAAATACTGACTTCACAACTCAGGTTGTGAATTCCTGGAAAAGGTAAAAGTGAAGATATAGTTAAGGTGTATGATCCATATTTTTACTCTCCATCTTGTTTACTAGTATTATTGTAGTTATCAACCTTACTAACTAGTCTATAATGAAGCAATACAGCCATATTGTATACCTAATACAGTTTTTTTCTGTAGACAAAGTCTCCTTTCTTCATCATCTTCTGAACCTAATACATTGATTTTGAGGAAATTTAATACAAGAATTACTGAGTGGTAGATCTATCTTGCCATGACATCATTGCTAATTTATTACTATTGTTGTTTGATCTTCAGTTTGCTGAAATGCCTTTATGAAGTTACAAGTTAGTTTTAATCCACCATTAATAATCTCAAAAGTGGTAAGATATTCCTAATTAAATGAAGAGGTGGCTTAGGGTGGCTGCATAATTCAAACATTTGATAAGCATAAAATAGCACTTGGTATTTATTTTGCAGACAAACCAAAACCATCATAATAATGGTCATTTACTCATGTTGTGGCTTCTTACCTAAACTATTAGTACTTCAGATACAGTGTTGGTTGCTTTGCGGGGAAAACATTAGTTCAAATTATTAATTGTCGATTTTAGAATCAAGATGTAGCTATCTTTGAGAAAGGAAATAATAAATTCATTTGCGGCTTATAGGGCAGGCTAAGTTACTAGGTTATGAGAGAAACAGAACATGCCTATAAATATGCCCACTCCTGCTTGGAAACTTTGTCCAGAAAAGTTGTGATTATAGTGGTTGAAAGTTTGATTGTGTAGTCGAGGTAGTTTTCTGTCAACATTTTCTACCTAGAAAGTCCTCTTCATATGGTTAGGTCTGGGTTGATAAAACTTATGGGGGGGTTGTTTTCTTATGATCATAATTTTCAATTCATAGCTCTGTTTTTTTCTGCAAATTGCTTATCATTCTGTTTTATCAGAAGCCACAAGGTATGGCCATTTGTATGGAAAGATGATTCATTGTTTGCCAATTCAACTCAAACAAGGAAAAATGACAGTGTTAGGCTCTCGCCCATTCCACTCCACTGCTTGTGGGAACGAACCTACGACCCTTTGGAAAAGACTCCTTAGCCGTAGCCCCGTAGGTATAGGTAATAAATCCCTTTATTCCCCCAAGGCCCAAAGAGTTTGGTTCAAAAAGAAATTAAAGAGTCTTCGAGTGCGCATGCCTATGCAGTGCAAATATACAAATACTTTAGCTATACAAATCACATGGAAGCCACAAACAAAAAACATTCGAAGTTGGATTGCCAGAAAAGGAAACTGAAGAGAAGGTATGGCGAAGGAGAAAAAGTTAAGAAAAGGGCAAAAGTTTCTTTCAAAACCTTCCATTGTTTATCTCAGAACCAAAAAGTGAAACAGATCATGATTTTTGATCTCTTCTTTCTTTCATTCCATAGATAAAGTATTTTAATCGAAAGAAAAAAGGGGAAGATTCCATATCTTTGTCATGGTGGGAGTATACCCTTGTCTTCATCTCTCCAAATTTTCTTCAAGGAAGCCTCAGAAAAGTTGATAAATATATAAAGACTACTAATTTGAAGCCATCTTTACTGGAAGGTTGATTAGCTTTTGCCGTCCCCAAATTTGTCTTCTTTTTTGAAACTTTCTTTTTGTTCTTCACTACCCTCTGGCTAATTCTCTTGTCAAAAGAAGACATTTCTTATATTAAAAGAAAGAGCTTCACTATCAACCACTTGCATCCATTTCTATTTGTCACGCATTCAACTCTCCCCCCATGTGTTTGCGATATTGCAACATATTTTAATCAGCAAAAGGATTGCATTCTCTATTTGGTCAGTGGCCACTAATCTAAACCATTCTCTTCCCCATTCATCCTGCTAATTGATAGGGTGAAGTATATCAGCAAAATTGTTCCCATGCTCGACCTGCCAAAAACAGAATATTTTCACATTAAATTTTTTTGTTAATTTAAAGTGAAATTATACCTCCCGGCACATCCCATGATTCGAACTCGAGACCTCTCACAAGAAGTCTAAAGCTTTAACAACCGGGTGTCCCTTGGGGACAGTTATACCATATTATTGATAGATAAGAGGCTTTTGTAACTTACAATGTGGCAAAGAAGAAGAGAATCCTCTTGGGGTCAAATAGCCATGGCGGAGAAGACCGCCGGAAACTATTTCTCCTTAAACTGAATCTGCTTTCACCAGCAGTGGTTATATTGCCTGTTGTAATGGTGATCTGATGATGAACTTGTTGGTTGCTGCCATGATCGGTGGTGGACCCTACAGCCACCGCCGTGGTCTTTTCAGGCGTGCTAGACCCTACCACAGTAGTTGCAATTCAATAATTCCTTTCCAAAACCCTATCAAATAAATTACTACATACATAATATATAGTCTATAGGCAATTTTTTTTCCTGACATAAATAAATTTCCAACAACACATGACAACATGCTTCTGAGAAATGATACTATGGAATCTGTAGTTAGCACCAAACTATTAAAAACGTAGCAGAACTCAAAATTCAGGACAACCCTCTTCTTAGTTAAATGACAAGGAATCTTTTCCTCTAGTTAAATACTAAATATACTACATGAATATCTGCTCTGTAGAATTCAAGTTCAATTTAAACCAGAAAAACATGAATGCCAGCACATACATACTAAACTATGAAACATTATTGAGAATCTTACTAGGAGTATAAACAGATTGATATATAGATTATAGCCTGATTTTATTGATATTAACTGTGAAATTATCGAGCTAAGTGGCGCGAGCCGATTGGTGGATATTGAAGCAGGAGGGTGAGGTTGGTCCAGGTTGGTGATGGAAAAAAGAGAGTAATAAACTACATTATTGGCAAGCATCAAATATGGCCAAATCTTAGTTTATTCTCACTATTGTTTGCTAGTGTCCCTGCATATGCAATTATGCAGAAACAACCTTTCTAATCCACACAGGGACCAATGGTCCATAGTGTTCAAGAAAATTGAACCATTAAACTTGGGAAATAAAATTCTAGCAGCTTTTGTTTCCTGGGAAAATTTTTTTCTGGGAAAAGTTGGAGTAAATTGATGACAATGCAAGGATATATATAGTATAAGCAAAACATTAAAATGACTTTATGCAGAAAAAAATTGTACCTTTGGGTGACGAGGTAGCAACAAAAGAATCTCTATCATTGACAGTGGGACTTGAATTTGAATTACTATTAGAATTGGGAGAAATAATCTTCTTGTCGCCACGCTGAGACCCTTTGCGGGAAAGGTTTCTCTGCAACTTGTTTTTTTAAAATCAACAAAAAAAAAAAAAGATAAACAAAAGAATTAACTCGAAAGAAAAAAAGAATTCTTGAGAAACACATTTCTGATATACTGAGAAATTAAAGTCATGGGTTGGGTGGTAACGTGTTATCTCAAAAGGCTTTACTTTAGCTTCAAAATTTCATGTCAAAATTTTCAAACATGCATGGAAAATGGAACTGGGTTTTTGAGCTATGAACACGTGTCAGTAAGAGAACAGAATCCCAGAAAAAGAAAAAAGAAAAAACAGAGGAAGAGGAAACTTACTGTAATTCTTGAATTTGGGTTGATATCCTTATTGGATCCTCCATTAGAGAAACTATCCATATCAATAACAAAGCTATCGGATTTATCGGATGTGTATTGAAATCCATTAATATGATCCGAAACTGAAATCTTTTGTGTGGACATTTTTTCTTCTGACCCTCGATTCTCGTAGGAAGATGCCAAATTCTATCACCAAACAGGGGAAAGAAACAGAGTCAGAGGAATTAACTCGGAATTTAAGACCCAAATTCAAGGAATTATTATCAGAAATAAGACAACAGATTATAATTAAAAAAGAGAAGAGAAAAAAAACCAATTCAACAGTTACAATGAAACTTAAAAAAAAAAAACTAAAATTGAAGTATTTGAAGAAAACCCAGAAATATACTATCCTTACCAACTTTGGATTCTCCGTCATGTCCATCATTTTCTCGGGAAAGTGAAGGAAAAGATATAAGAAAGAGCCGAAAGAAGAAAGAAGAGGTGGAACTATGACTATCTACAGCGTCACACGAATTGCGTATCCAATGGGGCACTTTCAATCCTGATTGGGGAGAAGAAAAGAAAAAGAAGAAAAAACAGAGAATCCTTCCTCTTTAGAAGTCAAAAACTTCAAGATTTTCTTCTATTCTTGAAAACTCAAAGAAGTCTCGTGATTTACGAACAAAAAAAAGACTTTGGGTAGAAGAAACGAAATCACCAACCTGCTTAAACAGAACAAAAGACAACTCCTTTTCTTGTTCCTTGTTAAAAAGGACTGGTGCTAGTTAACTGATAACTTCTGTTGTGTAAGAATATGAACTAACTTGGTTACAAACGTTGGGAGTTCAGTTCCCTGAAGTTGACCAAGGAGATTTTGCTTCACTTTTTGTTATTGCATAACATCGAAAAGGGAAGAAAATATTGAAATGGGGAAATTCAGTTTTAAGAAGAAAATGTGATCAAAGCGTGCAAATTTTTTTTTTTTTATTTATGAGAAAGAAAGCAAAAACAAAGACATGAGGGATTTGGAATTGCAGAGAGGCTTTCGTTTTTCTCTCTCACATACTAATATTTATATGATGAGTTGTTAATGCACTCAACTCATTGAAACGTTTACAAAATTTAATAATAAAAAAAATTATTTATTTTAATATTTGGAGTGGGGAAATCATGTGGAGTTAGGCCTACGATAACAGCCTTGACCTTGAGATTAATTAAATAAATATAGTATATGATAGTACTATATTAAAATTTTCTATTAATAGAAAAACTAGTTCTCTTTCAAGCAATGTCATGAAATATTGCCTTTTATGATTTCTGATTTTAAGCTTGTTGGCATTAGTCTTATCTTTTTGCCTTTTATACTTTTTGTAGCATAAAACAAGAAATATGATGAGAAAAAGAAAACACTTTTAAGTAAGCAACTCTTTTCAAATATTAGCATACATTTATATTTTTGATTGAGCTGTGTAAACTATGAAGTGAAGTGAAGATGCTAATTAATCTTCTTTCTAAGTACAAGTGTTTAATCCAACTAAAAAAGGTGGATGTGACAGCTTTAATTCTCTTAGATTTTAGTATGTAAGTGTTTTATATGCTTAGACAACAAAAATATGTGCACTATACAATCTGCTAACCAAAATTAAGCTTTTGCCCACCCAAATCAAGAATCAAGATTTGAATAGATGGAAAGTCATTGATTATTGACAATTATAAAAATATACTACCAATAAATCATTTTTCGAGTTAGGAGCGTAGAACATTCAAAACCCTTCTAACAAATACGTTCTAATAGATAAACTTGTATTCTTACCATCGTCGAGTTGGAATTCACTTACGATTAATTAGTATAGATAATTTTATCTAGGTAATACTAAGCATGATGAATTGACAAGACCCATTTGATATGGGCCTCGAGTAGCAAGGCATGGGGCCTCAGATTGTTAGTTGAAAGCCTCCCATCTTGCAAAAATCCGAGTTAACATTTGTTGATTGCATTAAGGATTGCGTACTAAACTTAAAATTCTTATTAAGATAAGATATAATTCAATTCAGATATTGATGATGCCTGATTAAACATCATGCTTTTGGGGTGCGGTGTTGGCGACAATGACCCTATCTATAATTTAATTTTATCCATTTCGATACCAACTATTATACATTATTAATTGAACAATAATTTTCAAACAGCTTATAATTAATAGTAGTAATATTAATAATATAAATAAATTATTTTGAAATTTATCATCTTAATAATCATGCTTTTTAGTTTGGGTATTGAGAAAACTTGGCCGTGACTGGAGGGGGGAAGAAGATGCAGAGAGGGCATGAATACGCGTAAAGGCCTCGTGCTTTTTAGAATCAAAAGCTAAACTAGTTGGATCTTTGAAATAAAATTTTAAAAGAAAGAAAGTATTTAGAGCATTAAATGTGTATGAATAAATAATGTATTATTATTAGTGGAAAAATATTAACCGAAAGAAAAGAACATCTTAAAGAAAATGAACATATAATTAATCAATAATAATAGTACTATAGATAATGATGGAGTAGAAAAGCTTGGACATAATGATATCAATGAAGTAGCACATGTCGTGGAGGCAATGTTTCTGGCGGTGGAGATGCTGCTGTCTGCTGCCTCATGTATTTTCCACTATCAAATCATTTATGTGTATATATACACATTAATTATACACATAAGCATGTTTTTGTAAGTACGTAGGATAATATAATTACACATATATATAAAGTTCGTTTAATATACATGATCGAGTATTATATTGATCTATACAAAAAAATACTAATTATGGTCCAAATTTTTCATATGATTCTATGGACAATATGATGAAATATTTCACTTTATTACATAGAGTTCTTTTCTTTTGTTGTTGGCTTTTTTTTTTTTTGGAGAAAAATCGTTTACTTCATTCTATGATACATATTGTTGAAAGATTCAATGCATTCAAGGCTTGATAAAAAAAATGCTTATGGGTTGTTGTCTAATGACTCTAATTATTAATAAGGGAATTTGAAATTTGGAACTCTCTGATTAGAGAATGTTTATGATCCAACTAAGTATCATGAGTATATTAAATATATTGAAATTAAGAATGAATTGAAAGGTAACTTTTCCTTATAAACCTTAATTATAAATAAATGTAAAAGAGAAAGAATTAATATTAGTATGACTTTGTGCCACTTACCATGGAAATCCAACCATGATCAATTTCCTTGAATACATGCATACGGTGAAGTAAGTTTGTAGTAGGTGAGTAGTTTCTTTCTTTCTTAATTACTTTTGGACTGCTAGCCTAGACTCAAATAGTCAACCCTCAAATTGACAATTACAATAAGATAAAATTTTCACTCATGATATTATATTCTTGAGCATAAGGTATATAATTTTATCTAAGCTTGAGGTTTCAACTTTTAGGTACAAAAACAAAATGATATTATTGTAATTAATTAATTAATTATAGGCAAAGGCTTGAGCTTAATTAGCTGTTTCTTTTTTGGGGCAATAGCAGCGCTCTGGCGAAACTTTACCCAGCAAGCAGCTCAACATTCTTAAGACCCTCTTAAATGCTCGAAGAGACATGGCTACATCATCATCTTAATTTTGCCTTAAACAATTGGTTAGCAAATTAATAAAGCCCTAGCTAGGCTGGGGGGGGTTTTGTCACGTGCGGTGAAGCAGCATGTTTGCTATTTGCTCAAGTCTAAATCAAAGCCATAGGGACCAGTCCCAACCCATTCACACATTTATTAATTTCTTTGCTCATTCTCTCAAAAAAATTCTTAAGTTTTTCGTGGAAAATTTCAGGCCAACTCGAGATAAGACATAAAATGGACACCTTTCGTCCGTCCATATATATTTCGGTTCCAAACAAAGTTAGAATGGCTCTACATTTTTCTTCTAACATTTGGACAAGACGAAATTAAAATGGTTATGGTCATCAACACCGTCGGAAAATGGACATCAAACAAAAAGAAAAAGGAAGAAAGATTATTGTAAATAAATAGTATAATATTTTGATATTAATTTATTTTTCTTCTTTCATTTTCGGTCCCCTCTTTGCTGCAATTATCATAGCGGCAGCGGACAACTGAAAAGAAAAGAGAGAAGGATCTTTGTGTAGTATAAAAGGGAGCAAATCCGAGCCAAAAAAAAAATAAAGTGAGATGGATGTCTGGCTTGCACTGCCATTAACTTGTGTCCAAAGTTAGTAGTTTTAGTACAATAAGACTGACTTCATTTTCACCATTAATGGGTATCCCTTGATTTTTCATTGCACTTGCTTTATTTTCGTCTTCTTTTTTTTTTTTAGGTTGAAACATTCTTCATTTTATTATTATGGTCCCAGGCCAATAGAGGGGGTGAAAAGATTAATTAGAAAAGTTTAGGGATTAATGTGAAACTAAAATAAAGAGTTAGGACCTTGTATGGAATTTATCCATGTGATTATAGGGCAGACTTTTCCTTCCTTAATATTAAAAAAAGTTGCATTTGCAATTAGATTTGGATATACTTTAAAAAGTTAATATAAATAGCGATTGAAAATTTAAATCTATAATGTCAACTCAGCGAATTTTAGGGGGTAATTTTCGGTGCCAATAAAAACCCACATGTACAAAGAGAATTTTAGGAACTGAATATATGAATTGGTTTAAAATTTTATAATATACCAAATGAATTTGGATATGTTTCAAACAAATTCAAGAATATATATAGATGAATATTAGCTGCTACTCTCAACCATGTGGATGCAATAAAAGTAGGAATATCTAAAACCATTTTTGGTATCTAAGCATGGTTCGCAAGTCAAACTATTAACAACTCGATCGATCCCCCATTTCCCAGGTCTTTCGCTTATACTATATTCTTTAATTTGCTGCAACATTTAACCAACTTTGAACTTTAAGCCTTTGGGGGATACTCTTTCTTTCTGTTTTTTGGGGATACTGTTTCACCTGCAATCAAATTATAATTACTTATAACTTTGATACATTTGCTGTGTTGTCACAAACATTTTTCACGTTTCATCATCCTTTTGTTGCCCCAAAAGTCTAGGGATATATATAATGTACTAATTAATTGCAATCATAACGTGACAATTCCGGAATCACCCATTTTTTTCTTCTATATATAGTCCATCAAGTTTTATTAGCTCATTATTTTATCATCATCATGGGATTTTATAGATTAAAATATACTATTTTCTTATTCATGAAGATATTATATATATACAGTAATATTTTCGTTTCCCTTATTTGTATATATTGAATGTTATCGTGCTTCCTTTTCTTTGCTTTAAATTATCTTCGAAGTTACGTGAAAAATATGGAACAAATAGAATTTTGGGATAAGGGGAGAATAATGTGGGCGAGGAATCATTACATTTTCCACTTAGATTTGGTAAGGGATACCAAATTGGCGATGATCTGTTATATTTCGGTTGCAAAATTGTTGGCTAACTAATATAATTAATCCCCCTTGCCTTTCCTTATATTAGGGTCAATTTTTAGTAATTAATAAATCCCAAAAACATTACTAAAGAATGAAAAGAAAAAGGACCCACAAAACTATACTTTCATTTGTCAAAGGGTGATATTGATAAGATAAGATTGCTTGACTAGGAAATTAGAACTTATTAGCATACATTAAATTGTACTCTCTCAGTCTCTAATTAGATGTCCACTCTTGGTTAACTAACACTAAATTTTGACTATTGTTTATAAAAAAAAAATATAAAATTTAATTTTAAAAAAATATATGCTAAAAGGTTTGTAATTCAAAGTTTATAAGTGTTATTTTAAAAAATTATTTTACTTTATATATTTTTTATAATCAATGGTCAAAATTTGGCTTTGTTGACCAAGAGTGGACATCTAATTGGGGACGGAGGGAGTACTAATTCTTTTAATAGATGCATAAACTTGAAAAAGAAAAAGGCTGATTAGTGATCACCATGAATGATTTTAGAAGGCATATTTATAATCAAGAAGTCAATCATACAAATGTGGGCTAGAATCACAAATAAACAAAGTGTGCTGTCATATTCATTAATTTTGTTGAGTTCAATAATTTATTGTGTTGTTCTTGCAAATAATCATATTTTGCGTCAGATTATGAGCCAGACACATGTACTTAAAGCCCAAAATAAAATTATGGTTCAAAGAGTAAATATCCAGGGAGAGCACTATGCGGCTGGAATTTGCTGTTAGCCCCATAGAATCTTCACAGGCGAGCAGTACTACTTGGGCCATCAATCATCATCCATATCGGCTATTGCTTGCTCTCTCTTGACTTAACAGGGACCGGATATTCCGCGCGCTCGCCATTGGTGGCCAGGGAACTTCTAACTCACAGCATTAAATCAAAAAGCCATAAGGGCATTTTAAATTAAAAAGCAGTAAAAGCAAAAGAACATTTATTGATGGAGTGTCAAGCTCTAATTAATTTCTTAATTTCAATGATTAGTATTCAAACTCTAATCTTTAATTAGAATTTGTTTAGGTGATATATTTGATTTGTTCGTCTACGATTAAGAAGATCAATGAGAATGACATTCCCGATAATATAAGATTATCAGGTCTAAAAGATTACCATAGTTTGAAATGGAAATTACGTTATTTCTACTTAGAAGGTTTTTAGATGAACCAAACATGAGAATGTTACATACTAGAATTTAAAGAATTACTCCATGTGTTAAATGCTTGCAACTTGCTAGGAAATTTGACAAAAGAGACATTACAAGAATGAAGTCCCCAAATAATAAGAGGCTAAGAATGGGTAATAGATTTTTCATTCTCATGGATTTTCACCCTCCCAAAATTGGGTAAGGTAATGTATTAGCAAATGATAAGGAGAATAGAATCTTCTTCGATGGTATGCCCCATGAAAGTCTGAACCATCCGTAGCTTATCTTCTCTAATCTTTTACAGCAGCATATATAGTATATAGTAAGTGCAATATCTAAGCAGCCCAAAAGAAAATCAGTGTATGAATACAAACTATATGTAAGACAAGGTGTTGTCGAAAAATTACAAAATATTTAATGTATGAAATAGACAGGGTCCGATGGAGTGTGGGCACTATCCCTTATAATTGCTTAAAGATTTTTTGTCATTAACTTGGATCGGTACTGACTAACTGACTGGAATGTTTTTGTTAGGATACGGGAAATGTTGTTTTTTTAACTCTTGAATTCTTAGAATTTTAATTTGCACATGCAATGCAAGAATTAAAAAAAACTTAGATCCTTTTCCATGCCCCCACCTTGTTTTTGTCTAGACTGCAAACCCCCCACGGATTATTAATTATTCCCCCTTAGAACTTTTGCTTGTTGAAAATCGCTTCCTCGTGGTGCAACTTGCAAACCCAATTGGTGCTAGTAAAATCAATAATCGGCCACTTTGATTAATAAAAGTTTATTAGCAATGTAGGGTAAGGTAAATGGTTTTCTTCAACGTTTCAGCCTTTGACATTACTAATTGGCCTGTTAGCCTTCTTGTCCCATGAACTATAATGACAAAAACATTTTGCTCCCTGAATATCAAATCGTGACAACTTGTTCTTGAATTTTCAAATTCAAGACAATTTGTCTCATGAACTTTCCAATTCTAGAACAATTTACCCCCTAATATAGGGAACAAATTGTCCTGAATTTTGAAAATTCAGGAGAGAAATTGTCTCAAAAAACAAAGTATTATTAGCTCTATAGTCTAGGGGCAAAAGGCTTATAAGTCTTTGATATTTGTTGTGGATCAAACATGTCTTCATCACACATGGAGAGAAAATGAGAAAATCTTGTTGGGTTTCTAAATCATTCAACTTGGGCCTTTAATTAGTTGTCTTGGAGTTGTTTACCCAAACGTTCTTGGGCTCTTGTTCTTTTTCTTCAGGTACTGGGTCATAAGCCTGTAATCTTATATCCTATTCTTGGTATTTTGGGCCGACGATCTCAAAACCCAAATCCCATGATTTCTTGATATGTTCAAAATCCATATTCTTTCCTCCTATTTGTACATATACTTTTCACTTCCCATACGCCGCATCAGACCTTTATACCTTGTTCTTGTAATAAAAAGCTGACAATTCCAAATGTATTGAAATTTCATTCTTGTTTTGGTAAATGGTCACTTCATCAAGCTCTAATTAAAGCTTCACCATGAAATTTTTACCAAAAACACTTAACATTTAAACAGGGCAAAACCATAAAGCTATAGCTTTATAATGTTAGACAGAGTGTCAATGGCCTTAGCTTAGCCATATTTATTCTTTTCTTTGCCCATGCAAATTAGACTTCCAAATTCTTTAACGTCCCTTCTCTTTTCCGCCACCTTTAGATACGTATATACCCCTACATAAACACCCTTTCTCACTAACAATTTCACCAAAAAAGTTTCCCTTCTCAATTATTCGAAGAGAAAAATGTCGAACAACGATCGGTTGCCCATCCGATACACGCAGCAAGAACATCAGCCGCAAACTCAACCAGGGCCGCCACCGCAACAACCCCTCAAACGCCACCACACTGCCCGCTACTACGCCCACCGTGTCCGTGAAAGCTTCACCACCAGAGTAACCAAGATAATCTGTGCCGTTTTCTTGTCTCTGCTTTTAGTTGTCGGCATTGCTTTCTTCATTTTATGGCTTAGTTTACGTCCCCACCGTCCGAGGTTTCACATCGAGGAATTCACTGTTCCTGGTTTGGCTCAACCGGAAGGGTTCGAGAATGCTCAAATAACATTCAATGTAACAGCCAGGAATTCCAACCAACACATTGGGATTTACTACGATTCCATGGTTGGGTCGGTTTATTACAGGGATCAACAAATTGGGTCACGACCATTGCTGGACCCATTTTATCAGGAACCGAAGACGACTACGGTTGTGTACGGGACATTCGGCGGGGCGACGCTGACGGTTAACAGTAACCGGTGGAAGGAGTTCATGAATGATAGGCAACAAAGCACGGTGCTTTTCCGGTTAGAGATTACTTCGGTTATCAGATTTAAGGTTTCGACATGGGATAGTAAACATCATAAGATGCATGTTAACTGTGATGTTGCTGTCGGACCAGACGGAAACATCTTGCCTATTTACAAGGAGAAGAGATGCCCTGTTTATTTCAGTTGATCATTCTTTCGGTTTTTCAATTGTTGAGTAGTACATAATTTGATTTGTAATTTTTATGTCTTGTTGAATTATGATTGATTTGTAATTTGATTTTTATTTCTAACATGAAAATTAATACTACTACTTAGTCCTTAGGTGTTAAGTATTTGTTTTTCACTTTTTCGACCCACTTGTGTAAAGTTAAATTGGAAAAAAATCCTCTTGTAAAAGAATAAAGGAAACATAAAGCAATTTGATGAAAATTCTTTACTTCAATTACCTTTTTTTGAGTTTAGAGGCACTTTGACCTGTATCTTAGCTGAAGCTGAAAGTTAATTCATTTTCTATAACTAGGTATCTTTATGTTCAGCCCCAAGTAAGACTCTTCTTTAATCAATGCCTTTCAAATTAAGGCTCTCTTGTGAAAAATGAAGAAGCATTGCTTGGTAATTGTTAAATTGTCAGATTTGTAACCATACATGTCAATAGCCAGTAAGCATTGAGCACCCACACCCACTTTACTTGCTTTTACACTTTCAGAAAAGATCAAAAAGGCAATGGGAAAGTATATCTTTAATTGCTTGTCTTGAAGTTTTTAGCTTTTCATCACTTTGCAGTACCCAAAATTCTATTTAATCCCTTACAATTTGTCTCCAGACTTCAAGCTTGTCAGAAGAGCTTATTTGATTGAACTTATAACAATGTCAACTCTTCCATCAAAACTACAGTTGGCCAGAATAAAAATAGCTGAAGCTACTGATCCTTTCCGTGGATTTCCCCTGTATTTCATGTTTCAGGTCATAACATTTTGGGGTTTAATGTTGTTCTTGTTATGGTTAATTTTGGCACCAAAACAACCAATTTACAAGGTTGTAGATGTCTACATGATCTCCCACTCAGATGGAAGCAATTCAACAGTAGGAGACAGCAAGGATCATTCAACATTCATCGGCGGGTCGAGCTCGAACTTTGATCAAAACATCTCTATCATTCTCAACATTCAGATTTCAAACCCCAACAAGAAGATTGGAATCAACCATGATGACATCAAAGTCTCCTTGTACAACACAGACAACTTTGTTGGCAACAATTCTGTTGCAGGTTTCCATCAAGGTTACAGAAAGACTACTTTTTGTGAAGTGCAAGTGAATCCTAGCCCACAGTCTTGGACAATAATTATGGACAGCAGCAGAGTAAATTTGAGGATTAGTTTAAAAACTAGAGTCCAATATCTCTATAATGTATTCTCATACAGGACAAATCACCATGAAATAGATATTGAAGCATACATGTCCATTAATGGCCTTAGAACCTGACAGGAAATTAGCATTTGCCACTAACAAAAGTTTACAAACAAACTTGTATGCCAAGAAATGTGATTACTGATTACCCAACTCTTTGGATTTTATATCTTATGCATAATTGCTTTGTTGAATTCTATTTTATAAGGCTGATGATCCTTTTCTTAAGAAGCAAGCTTCAAAAAGGATTCCTCTGCAAAATAGGCATTAAAATGTAAAAAAGCCTATCAGGTGTCACATAAAGCAAAAAAACCAGTTAAAGAAAAGAATATATGGTTATTACTCTCCCTTAAATTAAAAATATTCCTTGCTAATCTTCTATTCTTGAAACTTGATTCTCACTCAAACAACTATTCCCTAACCAGCTCCAAGATAAACCAAATTCCATTACCAGGATAATTTATGAATCCAAACCTTTTGGAAACCTCCTTTCATTCTAGATTTCAGCAGCAGAAAGTATAATATCCTCAAATTACATAATGTGTGAAACCAAAAGCTTCTACATATGGCTTCTCCAAATTGTTGGCCTTCTAGGCCTTCTTGCCCTTTGTCTATGGCTAGCCGTGCGTCCCAGAAGCCCCAACTATACTATCCAGAACTTTTCTGTCCCTGCCATAAATGACAGCAATGCATCTGATTCAGGGATCATTCAATACGAACTCAATATCGACAATCCAAACCAAGATTCGGGCATCTACTATGATGATATCTCGCTAATCTTCTATCATGGGGACGATATAGTTGGGAACAGTACTATCTCTGCTTTTTATCAAGGGAGAAATAGAAATCGTCAAGTGCTTGATCATGTCAGTGTGAAAAACGACCTTTGGACAGCTCTTCGCAACGCGATAGTTAATGCAACAGCTGAATTAAGGGTGGATTTATCAACCAGAGTCAAATATAAAACATGGGGGATAAAGAGTAAGCACCATGGCCTACGCAGGGAAGGGAAGGTGCCGATTGGTAAAGATGGCAAGATATCAAACAAGAAGAAGAAAGTTAAACTTCGGCGTCCATCCAAGAAATGGAAACTAAAGGCTACTCGGAAGTATATTTAATTTTTCTACCTTATTACCTTGGTCTTCTTTATGTATCCATTGCTTTATTCTGCTCACATTCTTTTTTTGTTTTGTATATATTCATGGGTTTCGGAAAGTCTAGAAAATCAAAAGGATTTCATGTATAGGATCATGAATCTAGGTATTTGAATGTAATATCATCAAATGCAGACATGCAAGGACATTAACAATTCTAGTTTAATGCTAAAGTTAGCTTGTTCGTACGTCTTGTAATTGAATTCGATTTTTAAAGGATTATATAGCCTTCGTATATTGGAACAGAATAAATAAAGTGAGAACTAATAATAATCGGCTGATAATTGAATAAACGGTGTCAACAATCAACATGAAGGAGACAAGTATTACACAAAAAAATTCTATGACCTAAGCTTTTAACAACCTCAGGATTTGCCCTTACTCGAACCCCGGCACTGAGTAGCAATTTGTCTTCGCCAAACATGGATGGGAACCTGCAAAGCAATTAAAGGAAGATGTTTAGGCCTCATTTTGGCTGACGAGTTTCTAATATACAGTTCTACACTGATATCAAATCAGATATTGATGTTAAGGATCTGAAAGTTGTCTTACAGCAGGGAAGCCACCATAGTCCCCAGGCTCCGTGATGTTCTTAGTGACACAGCTATTAGCAGCTAGTCGAACCTGCAATGACTAACTTAGATATTTTCTTTAATGAAACAAAATCCTGAACTGAAGCATTTAGACTTTCAGTTCCCTATGTTATTTTTAATGGCATATGATCATATCAGTCACAAATGAGAGATACACGATAAAGCAATAGACAGTTTATCAAGTCTAGAGACTGAAATTCTGAAATTGAAATGGGTCCTTTTTGTCATTTGAGTCATTTGCTAGTGAGCTAGTCTGAAGCAAGATTCTAAACATGCAAATCAATTGTCATCTTGATCACTTAAATGTTAAATCTGTCTCTCTCTCTATACATATAAAATTTGAAGGGCAAGGTTTTCCTTTTCAAAGTCAAGTAAATACCTTTGATGTAATAGAGACATGATCACGAACTGCTACTCTTCCCCCTAGGACTACATAATCTCCTATCCTGTAGTATGAGAGAACCAAAGATGATAATAACTCCCATAAAGTTTAAAACCTTCATCAAGTTCATATATACAAGTACACGCAAAGACATGAGAAACTAAACTGGAAAAATGAAGGAAGAACTAAAAGTCATAATAACATACATCACTGAACCTGCAATGCCAACCTGTCCACAAAGCATGCAATTTTTCCCAATAATTACATTATGTGCAATCTGCAAAGGGTAGCATTTTGGTAAGATTATACCACGGCACACAGCATGTCTATCAACAAAACCAGACAGCAAAAACCACCTGAACTAAGTTATCTATCTTTGAATGATCTCCTATTTCTGTGTCTCTCCAACTGTCAACCAAATAGATGATATACTTAGATATGCAAATCCTTGTTAGGAAGAGAAAATGTCTAGAGGACACAGATAGCTCACCTGCCTCGGTCAATGCATGTGTTAGCTCCAATCTCCACGTGGTTCCCTATCCTAGCGTTTAGCATCTGAGGAAAAACAACACAAACAAAAATTATATAGTAAGACAACTAACATGCCCAATCAAATCTAGATTAGATATCTGAAATCTCATTTTGATGCTCTGTCAGAGGCTTTTTCTTTCTTTTTTAGTGATCAATGCTCTGTCAGAGGCTAGACAAGAATCAATTCTTGATAATAGAAATGCTAATCATAATTTGACAAAAACAGAAATGACAATTATAAAGCTTTTTCCTAATTTTGGCCTCATAGCATTACTGAAAACACTAGCATGTTTCGATGAACATGCTGTGTAGTAAGTGAAATGTAAATTATTCTGATTGTCAGCAGATGGTATATATGTCGCAAGTTTGAAACAGTTTTTTAACCATACTTGCTCCATTGTCAATTGTTAAGGTAATAAGAAAATCTAATCTTGCCATTAATATATTCATCTAGTGTTGGAGTGTTGGATTCCTTGAACTCCAACAATTACCACTTACTTGAGGTTTCTTGACCATGTTGCCATCTTCATCGACAAAAAATCCAAATCCTGCACATGAACAGAATGAGACAAAAAATTCAAGTACTTCACAAATTAGACTTTCATTACAGTGGTTAAGGGAATGTATTTTGTATGTAATGCTTTGATAGTAAACCACTATAATAAGATGAGTGAATTTCCTTCACTAGCCTTCATTAACTGATATGAAATCCAAGCCAAAGAAAAACCTGGCCTTACCATCTTGACCAATGCAAACTCCATTATGGATTACACATGAATCTCCTACAGTGCAGTTACTGAGTGCAGCATTATACCTGGAGGAAATATAATATATCAATGAGAAATTAAAAGAGATCGTAAACAACAAAATTACAAACAGAAACAGTTACTTAACAATGTGGGATATATGCATGTGAATTTGCAGATGCTAAAGGGCTGATTTACCCAATCTTTGTAAATTGACCAATTGCCACGGATGGTGCAATAATAGTCCCTGACCCGACATGAACATTTGCACCTAACACGGATTTTGAATGGACTATAGCGCCAATCTCGATATGCGCTGTTGGATCAATGCAAGCTGACTTATGAAAATACCCACCTCCATTTTGCCACTTTAAAAACTGATGGGCATTAAATTCAGCACCAGTTTCTGTCATGACCAATAAAGCATGAAGAAAAAGAGCAAAGTTAAGTGGTAAGTAATTGAGGAACATATCCATTCAGACATTTTAACAAACAACTGAGCTGCTAGGGAAGCTGACCGGAGTGAACTGGGCTGTCTTGAAGTGAGGTTCTGTTAGTTGGGGAGACAGAGAAATTATAGAAAGTGCCAAAACGTGAAGGAGTAGAACTAGAAAGGCGAAAGTTTTGATCTTTGAAAATGAAAGGGCCGATAGAGGACAATCTTTTCAGAGTAACTGCCATAACGACCCAGCAGATATTTGGTAACGGTAAACGCCTAAACGGTTATGTTGCTGAACGTTTTATGAGTCAATGGGATGGGTAATTGGGCATAGATCCAACTTCCATTGGGCCTTGAATCAGTTGATGGCCCAAAGTGAAGTGGCTCATATGGGCCTAATCTTCAAAAATAACTCTATCTCTTTTTTTTTGTCGGTTTCTTCTTTTTTAAACAAATCTTATTTCCGGTATCATTAATCCAATATTGATGTGGTCTGATACATTTTCATGTATTTCTAAATTGGGATACTAGAAACGTTTTATATATGGAGGTAACAGTTTCTAAGAAACTTACGTCAAGACTCAAGTGGGACATTCGTTAAAGTACAGAAGTCAAATTTTTAAAAATTAATGTGCCTAATTTTCACTCAAAAAAAAAAATGTGCCTAATTTTCCACTCTTATACTATTCTAAGTAATATTATCACCGTATTGGCTGATTTTCTGACTTCACAATCGACTAGCCGCCATTCTTTAACTAGCAAGAAGAGAATCTAAATCGAACCCAAGTTGCATGTGGAAATTGAAGCAATTAGATGACATTAATTAATTAATTAATACTCCACGTACAAGTTTCTTTTTTCTTCTTTTATTTAATTTATAAAATATCCTAAGTACCAAATCATGGTCATGGATGTGCCTGGTTTTGGTAAGCAGATATATGGTTTTGTGACTGACCAATGAGCTTTTAAAAATGTAGCCAAAGGAATAAAAATGTCATTGTCCAACAAAGCTTTTATAGAAGTGGGGGGCCATGGTGGGCTTTGGAACAAAGCCATTTTTTTTGTTCAAACTGAAAAAAAAAAGAAAAAAAGAAGAAGCCAAATTGAGCACAGAAATTTGTTCTTCCCTTAACCCATCTATGGGGTTAAGCTTTTTAGCTACTTTTTGCAGTCTGCTTAGTTGAATACTATTTTGGGTCTTGGTTTTGATCAGAGTACCCTAAAATATAGTATAATAAAACTTCTTAAATTCTTCCTCAACAGTGGAAGTTTCCCTGTGATTTTAATTTAGTTTAACCATATATATAGTATTATATATACTATTAGCATAAAATGCCTGGCGGCAAGCAATTAAGGACTTCTCTAAGTTAAGTCAACTTCTCAAATGGGCAATTTTGCAGTTTCTTCAGCTATGATTTCATTGATCTTGAGATTGTTCTTGCTCTCTATGGAAGTTTCCGCAAATCCTCTTTCCAGCTTTTGTTCAGACAATTCAACCGACATCTACACAACTAACAGCACATTCGAAAACAACCTTAAGCAGCTTCTTGAGTCATTACCTTCCAACACGGCAGCGACTGGCGGCTTCTACAACACTTCTGTTGGAAACGGCGCCGATCAAGTTTACGGCAAAGCACTTTGCCGAGGAGATGTTAACACTTCGACATGTCAAAATTGCATTAAAAATGGTAGCCAAGACATCCTGGGACTCTGCAACAAAACTAAGGAAGCTATTGTCTGGTACGATCAGTGTCAAGTTCATTACTCATCTCAGAAGTTTTCCTCCATTGATATTGGAAAGTACCCAGACCCAGATTCAAACAAGCTGGAGACAGACATGTCAGATGATCTGGATGATTTTAAAGATGTCTTGGAGCTTTTAGTGACGAACATCACAACTAATGCAACATCATCTGTTTTAAAGCTGTTCGGATTCGGAAAAGTGCAGTTCGAGAATGACGAATATGTTTACGGACTAGCTCAATGCACCAGGGACATTTCGGGAATTGAATGTACGGATTGTTTGAGTTTTACCGTTGAAGATCTTAAAAGCTGCTGCTATTCTCGTACAGGTGGATCTGCTTTGAGGAGGAATTGTAACGTGAGGTTCCAAATGCACCAATTTGATAATAATGCCTCGGATTTTCCACTCATTTTCCCAGAATCTGAAGGTATTCATTTTCCTTTCTTCCAATCAACATTACAGGTAAGATATTTGATTTTAACCAGATTCTTTGAACTGAAAACAGGAAGTAATTGGAACAACACGATGGTTCTGACACTTATAGGTGTAATAGTATTTGTTCTTCTACTTCTGATTGATTCTCTGGTTGTCTTTTATCGCTGTAACAAAGGGACACAAAACGGTAAGATATTGCTGAATGTTAGTTTTACTACATTATTTTCGATAAAATTAAGAAAGAAATGTGAAAGAAGGGGAGGACTTAAATTCTCTTTTGCAGATGAGGAACAAATTAGCCAGCAAGGATTGCTATACCAAATGGCAAGGCCAAGAGGGGTAATGGTTATACAAGAAGGGGACTTGGCATTGGCAACTAGTGAAGAATTTCCCTTCCTTGATTTACCTACTATAAGGGCAGCTACAGATAATTTCTCTGATTCCAACAGAATTGGACGAGGCGGCTTTGGAACAGTTTATAAGGTCTTAGATTATTAGGACTAAAGTTTTATGACTTTTGTATATGTTTTTAGATTATGTCTTGTTTCTAAATTTGTTAAATTTAACTATATATTCAAAGGGTGTGCTACCTGATGGGAGGGAAGTGGCAATTAAAAGGCTGTCAAGAAAATCATGGCAAGGCTCAGAACAGCTGAAGAATGAAATGATTCTAATTGCAAAACTTCAACATAGAAATCTTGTAAGGCTATTTGGATGTGGGATTGAAGGTGATGAAAAGCTTCTTATATATGAGTTTATGCCAAACAGAAGCCTCAATTCCTTCATCTTTGGTATGTTCCCTATGTAGACCAAAATTCATGTGCAAATCTTCATTTTGTCTACTGATTTAGTTATCATTTTATAATTTCAGATACGGAGAAACGCTCACAACTTGATTGGAAGATATGCTATGACATTATTATTGGAATCGCGAGAGGACTTCTCTATCTTCACGAGGACTCCCGACTTAAAATCATCCATAGAGATCTGAAACCCAGCAATATATTGTTGGACCAAGACATGGTTGCCAAAATATCAGATTTTGGCATGGCAAGGATTTTTGGTGAAGATCAGATATCAGCTAACACTAAAAGAGTTGTGGGAACATAGTGAGTATATATATGCATACCCTTTTCCTTTAAATCTATGTTCTTCACAATTACTAAAAGAGAAAAAAAAATTGCTGGTGTAAGTAATATTATACATGAAACAGCGGATACATGGCTCCGGAATATGCAATGCAAGGATTATTCTCTGTGAAATCAGATGTTTTTAGCTTCGGCGTGGTAGTGTTAGAGATTCTATCAGGGAAAAAGAATAGTGGCTTTTACCTAACAGAACATGCCCAAACACTCATTGCATATGTAAGTAATGTTACATATATTGAACTGTTTGTCAAAATGAACATATTCCTAGCATCCATCATTTGTAAATTCATTGGCATATGCAGGCCTGGGGACTATGGAAAGAAGGGAAAGAACTGGAATTCATCGATCCGGGTTTGCTGGAATCATGTTCAACACCAGAAATCAGCAGGTGCATCCATATTGGGCTTTTATGTGTGCAGGAAGATCCTGAAGACAGACCAACCATGTCTGATGTAATGGTTGTCCTAGGAACTGATACAATTTCTCTTCCTGAACCAAAAAGACCTGCATTTTCTGTAGGCAGAGGACTTCCATTTCATCTGTCTTTAACAACAGACCCATCATCAAATCAGATGACAGCATCTAATATCTCAGGCTCTCAGCCAATTGAATTTATTGATTCCTCAATAACAAATTAAGTTTATTCTAACAAGGTAGCATTTGTCAATTGTTCTTGTTAATAGGATACAAATTCAATGTTCAAAATTTCTAATCCCTTTGTACAAATTTAAAAAGAATATCAATGATGAGATTAGAAATTCTGTTTTATATATATGCATCTGGATTTGGGGCATTCGGTATATTAAGCAAAACATATACAGAAGGGAAGAACCAGAATTGTTTTTTCAGACAAGATTTTGGTAACACAAGGCGCCTAGAAAGGGTTAATTAAGATATGTTAGAAATCTAACTTCTCAAATCAGTCAAGAAGATACATCTAAGTTTTAACCATTAAATTACAAAGAAAGGTTGTTGGGTTAACCATTAAGTCTGAGGACTGATATTGCAACCAATGTACTACTTGACACTGGAAACTTGTGGCCACTGATGGAACGTTCTGGTCAATTTAAACTGCTGAGGCCAAAGCATCTTCCTTGATGTTTAACGCTTGAATTTTCCATTACTAGTTAGAAAATTCTAATCAAGCGCGTCATGGCTTGACTTCTACTTTTACCTACAAGTTCACAATCAAGTCATTGTTTAAGTTTGCCCAATTAACTAATTTTCCAATACTCCTTTCAATTCCTTTCTTTTTGTACATAGTTTATTATGTATAACAATCATCAACTATTTATGGTTTCTTTTCTTGCAGAGACACAGAAAAACAAAAATATGGATCATTCAAGGAGTTCTAAACAGATCATTCATTTAATTTTGCTTTATTCTTTTCTGTTTGTTCTTGATTTTGTTCTTGCCGATCCTGCCTACCAACTTTGTTCAAACAATACCAGCAATAATTCATTCCAAAACAATCTCAACAAATTTTTTTCCTCACTACCCTCAAACGCTTCTGTCTCCAAATACTACAACTCCACCTACGGGAATGGAACAGATCAAGTTTATGTTCGGTACATGTGTCTCAACTATGTTACAAACGAAATATGCCAAGACTGCATCTCCGGCGCATCGCGGGCTGTCATGAATCTTTGTCCAAACAGAACGGAAGCTGTCGTACCGGAGGAAGTTTGCCATCTGAGCAACTCAAAAATTACATTTTTTGGTCCACTAAATGTGACAGACCACATAGTTCAAGATAAGATTCTTGTCAATGTTTCTGATCCTATAAAATTCCAATCAGCCTTTAATTCCTCAGGGAATATGTATGCTTTGGTTCAATGCACACTGGACTCATCCCCAGATGACTGTAACAAATGCCTTGAGGCTGCCATTAAAGAGGTAACAAATGGCTGCAACTATCTTCACTACGAGTTAACTGCCTCTAATCACGCTAATGAATCCTCTGTTTCTGCAAATAATCAAGGGAAAAGAGGAGGTATGCAAATTTATTTCGAGCATTTCTTGCATGTAGCTTTTCAATTAAAGAAAAGGAAGGAAACCCTTTTATAGCACTTTTTTGGTCTCTCAAATGCAGGAGGTGGAAGCAAAATATGGATGATTGTATTTCTTACAGTAGCATCAGTGGTTTTGGTTTCTATTCTACAGCTACTGGCTACCATTCTTTACTGTAAGGAAATGAGAAGGAAAGGTAAATTTTGTTTACAGAATTATTCTTGCAAGGTAACTTTTTACTCTATATTTAATCTTCATATGTATCTCAGGAAGGGACGATAACAATGATCAACTACACAGCAATGAAAACCCTGAGGATACAGATTTCCAGAACCACTATTTTGAAGGTTTCAATGAGCTAAAAGCTCATGAATCTCATATTGATTTGGCAACCATAAACTCAGCTACTAATAACTTGTCTGATTCAAATTTGCTGGGACAAGGTGGTTTTGGCCCTGTTTATAAGGTAAGAGAAAATTCTTCTATCAAATATATATGTAAGATGAAAAATGTCTTTTCTGCAAAATTTTAAGACAGAACAAGTTTGTTTCCTTTTAGGGTGTACTTTCTGATGGAAAGGAAGTAGCTGTGAAAAGGCTTTCAAGCTTCTCTGAGCAGGGCACTCGTGAGTTTGCAAATGAAGTCCTACTGATTTTGAAACTTCAGCATAAAAACCTTGTCAGGCTACTAGGGTTTTGTGTTGATAATCTGGAAAAATTGCTCGTTTATGAATTCATGCCCAATGGCAGCGTTGATGTCGTCCTCTTTGGTCTGTTCTTACTTCTTAGTTTCTCTATATTTGCTTTTAGGCTTTTAGCTGGTTTAACTTGATTTAATAGAGTATCCGGAAATTCCTCTCAAACTTTTCTTGAAATTTTTCTTGGAATCAGATACAAATAAACGAGCACAACTCGATTGGAGCAGACGGATTAACATTATTAATGGAATTGCAAGGGGAATTCTTTATCTTCATGAGGATTCAAGGCTTAGGATCATACATAGGGACTTAAAAGCCAGTAATGTGTTACTGGATTCTGACATGAATCCAAAAATCTCAGATTTTGGAATGGCCAGAATCTGTGCAGGAGCCGAAAGCGAAGCTAATACAGCAATGATAGTCGGAACATAGTAAGGACCCTTCTAATTTCAATCCATTTCCTTACATTTTGAATATCATCAAACAGTTTTAGTAAGACTGTCAAAATAAATATGCTTTACCATGCCATAGAATATGAATTGCATTGAAAATATTATAACTAGCCAGGCCAAAGCACATTGACTGATTGCTGCATACTTTTTTTGTGCAATAGTGGATATATGGCTCCTGAGTACGCCATGGAAGGATTATATTCGATTAAATCAGATGTTTTCAGCTTTGGGGTACTCTTGCTCGAGATAATTACTGGCAGAAGGAATGCAGGCTTCAATCATTCAAACAATGCCTCAACTCTTGTTGCATATGTAACTTTTTTTGTCCAACTTAAATTTCTTGCTTTTCTCTTCAATTTGTAACCACATTGAATAATGATGCAGGCATGGCATCTATGGAATGAAGGGAAAGCTCTGGAATTGATGGATCCATTACTAACCGATGGGCGCGCGGATGAATTCTTAAGATTCATCCATATTGGATTGTTGTGTGTTCAAGAAGATGCATATGACAGGCCTACCATGTCATCTGTTGTGGTAATGTTAAAAGGTGAAACTGTGACCCTGAGCCAACCACAACAACCAGCCTTCTCTTTGGGAAGATTTGCTGACTTTCGTCAAACGCTCAACAGAAGTGGCTCTGTCAATGGTTTATCGATTTCAAATATTGCACCTAGATGAATATGACTATGAGATTAAAGGGTGTTTTTGTTTTGGAGGGGGGATTCAATGTTAAGCAAAGTTATGCATAAGGGCAGATTTTTTTTCCCAATTTTTGTTGACTGACCGATTGTAACACAAGTTTCTATAACAGTCACTGACCCAACATGAACATTTGAATGAACTATAGCACCAATCTCGATTAGCACTGATCTATACAAAGCTGACTTATGGAAAATACCCACCTACATTTAGGTCCATTCCATTGAGACATTTTAGCGAACAACTGAAGTGCCATGGAAACTGACGGAAGTGGACTGGGCTGCTGTGGTTATAGATCCAACTTAAAGTGGGCCTTAAATTAATTGATGTTGCAAAAGAGAAGCGACTCAAATCGGCCTAAATCTTCGAAATTGTAAAATTAATGGCCCAATCAATATTTACATGGATTATGGACTTTACAGTCCCAATATTCGCCTTTTTCTTTTCTCATCTTCCGCTTTTTTCCCCCTTAAATAATTGATTATTTTCGTCTAAAAAAAAAATGATGATTACTGTGGCGATATAGGCATATAGCTGGTTAAGTTTCAAAGAAATTTAGATGGAAGTAATAGGAAAATATATATATATATATATATATTAAAGTAAAGAACTCAAATTCCACTTTTCTATTGTTCCAAACTTGCAAGTTATATCACCAAATTGATTTTTTTTTGGTTGAAATATTGGGTAATTTGTTGACTTAATTTTCGTTAAATGCCATTCTTCAAGTTCAACTAGCCAATTCGCTCGGCCAAAAAAAAAAAGGCTCAACTAGCCAAGAGGAAAATAAATCAAGAAGAAATTTTAGTTTTTCTATAAGAGAATATTCTTTGGTTTATTTGGTCAAAGAATCCAAGTGCTTGCATTTGCATGTGGAAATATTTTAATCATTAATTAAATTGTTTATTTCATTTATTCAATCTTAGGATATGCTAGTCATATATAGGACCTGGTTTTGCTCAAGGTTTTCAATTCCTTGTTAACATCAAAATTGGAGTGTAAGATTATGACTGATAATAGTTTTATAATATACCCAAATGAATAAAAATGTCAATCATTTGCATTCCATGATTGGGACCTCAGAAAACAGTATCCAACAAAAATTAAATAAAAAATGGGGGGAGATTGGGACCTAACACCCAAACCAAAAAGTCTGATTACATAAGCAATCATCTTTATATTATACAATTAAATTATTAATAATAGTGATATCATATATTCATTTTTTTTATCAATATCCTATATAGGAAGTGCAGATATATTTGTTCTTCGCTTAGTCTAAATATATATACTTAATATAATTACTTAATTACTTTGCAGAATCTTTGAAGTTAGATTAACCTATGAACGTTGAAGAATTCAAAATCAAAGCTAAATTGCAGAAATGGGTATTGGTTAAAGTAATTACTTTAATAGTTTGCTTAGGTACGTCTACGTAGACACATTGAAATATTGACTTACACTATAGCTACTCTAGTTTATTATGTAGTGATTAGTTCATTATATTAGGTAGGATTAACTGCATATATAGTGTATTTAGTTAATTATTAATTACTATCTTAATCCAACATTTCCTAGACACTTATCCAGAAGCAATCCGGCTTACTCAAAATTGAAATTTTATATAGTAATTAATTAAATGCAATTTGAATATATTCATTTATGTTGAATCTAAGCATACTAAGGAAAACCCATCAAATCAGCCCCATTCTTTTACCATAATTAAAAAATACTAGCAGTTATGCTCTTGTAATTGTAAACAAATTGCCTGGACAACAACCATGGACGTACGGATCTTTAATTAATCAAACTGAAAAGTCAACCACGCTCTTATAATTAGTAAATAATTTCCTCTCGATTGTGTCATCGACTCATTTTGTTCTTGTATGTAATTGCCTTGCTTATGTAATGAGGAAATTCTGATATATTTACAAGTTAATCTTATTCAATTTCTTTGAATGAGAATTTCCAGCTTCAATATAGGAAGTTTCCCTGTGATATTCATTACTTATACTTTTACCATATAGTGTAAACATTGGAGACCAGAACCAAAGTTGTTTTAAAAGAAAAAAAAATGTCTGGCAGCAAGCAATTAAGGTCAACTTCCATTTTTAACGATTATTAAGCTAAAAAGTGGTTTGTAATGCAAAGAACGTAACATACATACGTACAAGAGAAAAAAAGATGGGCAATTTTGCAGCAATGTTTTTCTTAATCTTGATATGTTTCATGCTCCCTATGGAAGTTAACTCAAATCTTCTCTACAATTCTTGTTCAGACAAAATCAACTACACAACTAACAGCACATTCCAAAACAACCTTAATTTGCTTCTTGAGTCATTGCCTTTAAACACTTCAGCCTCTGGTGGCTTCTACAGCACCTCCATTGGAGACAGTTCTGATCGAGTTTATGGTCAAGCACTTTGTCGAGGTGATGCTTCATCTTTTTCATGTCGGAATTGCTTACAGAATGCTAGCCAAGATATCCCAAACCTCTGCACTGCAAAAGACGATATTGTCTGGTACGATCTCTGTCAAGTTTATTACTCATTTCAGAACATTTCAGTGGTGTATACCGGAAAATTCCCAGAATCAAACAAGCAGGAAAGAAACTTATCAAATCCTCAGCATTTCAATGATGTCTTGACATTCTTAATGAAGAACATATCGATCCAGGCAGCATCTGTTTCCGAGCTCATGTTCGGATTTGGAGAAGTTAAGGTTAACAAGAAGGAAACTATTTACGGTCTTGTTCAATGCACAAGGGACATTTCGAGAAGTGAATGTCGGAATTGTTTAGATTCTGCCTTCGGAGATCTTAATGGCTGCTGCGGTTTTCGTACAGGTGGATCTGTTTTGAGCAGGAATTGTAACACGAGGTTTCAAATGAACAAGTTTTATAATGCCTCAAGTTCTCCACTAATATACCCAAAATCTACAGGTATAATTATAAACACATAATTTCCTCTGTTTCTTTTGAATTGTTCCTCTGTTTCTTTCTACTTCTCTTTCACAAAGTCAGAAATTAATCTCTCAAATCACCCTAAAAAGGGTCAAATAAGGGATCTTCAACTACCCTTTTTCAAGAGCTATAAAACTGAATTTTACCCAAAATTTTTTCCACTGAAAACAGAAAATAAATGGAGCACCAGGATGGTTGTGACAGTTATAAGTACAACAGCATTGGTTCTTGTATTTTTCACTACTTCTATTGTTGTCTATTACCGGCGGAAGAGAAGGAGAGAAAACGGTAAATTGCTCAGGCCAACTAATCTTTTATCTTAGTATCACAATCTTTAATTTATGGGGTCAAAAGATTAGAATGAAAGATAAGGGCTGAACTTAATTTTTTTTTGCAGATGAGGAAAATCGCCAGCAATCAATGCTACAGCAATTGGCAAGTCCAAGAGGGATCATAATTACACAAGATGGTGAGTTGGTAACTTCTCAAGAATTTCCCTTCCTTGATTTACCGACCATAAGGGCAGCTACAGATGATTTCTCTGATTCCAACAGGCTTGGCCAAGGCGGCTTTGGAACAGTTTACAAGGTACCAAGATTCATGGAATATTTTATTTTGTGCCTGGATTAATGTTTCGTTTCTAAATTTGTTACCATTTTCAAAGGGTGTGCTACCAGATGGAAGGGAAGTGGCAGTAAAAAGGCTGTCAAGGAAATCATGGCAAGGCTTAGACGAGTTGAAGAATGAAGTCATATTAATTGCAGGGCTTCAACACAGAAACCTTGTAAGGCTATTAGGATGTGGAATTGAAGGTGAAGAAAAGCTGCTCATATACGAGTTTATGCCTAACAAAAGCCTTGATTTCTTCATCTTTGGTATGTTAATTCCTTTTATTCGACCAAAAATCATTCATAATTATGACATAATTTATTGGAATGATCTTTTAACTTTTTATAATTTCAGATTCAGAGAAACGCTTGCAACTTGATTGGAAAACATATTATGACATTATTGGTGGAATTGCCAGAGGACTTCTTTATCTTCACGAGGACTCCAGACTTAAAATCATTCATAGAGATTTAAAACCTAGCAATGTATTGTTGGACCAAGACATGGTTGCCAAAATATCAGATTTTGGCATGGCAAGGATTTTCGATCAAGATCAGAACTCAGCAAACACTAAAAAAGTTGTGGGAACATAGTGAGTATATATATACATCCTTTTCCTTCAATCTTTCAAGAAGAGAGAAAATTGATGGTTTAATTATGCATTAAACAGTGGATACATGGCTCCAGAATATGCAATGGAGGGATTATTCTCTGTGAAATCAGATGTTTTTAGCTTTGGCGTTTTGGTGCTAGAGATTCTGTCAGGGAAAAAGAACAGTGGCTTTTACTTAACAGAACATGCCCAGACACTTCTTGCATATGTAAGTACAAGATCTATAATTTTGCAATATTGTCTTCTGTCTGAATTTTCACTAAAATCCATGGCATGTAGGCCTGGCGACTATGGAAAGAAGGAAAAGAGCTGGAATTGATTGATCCTGGTTTGCTGGAATCATGTTCAAGACCAGAAATCAGAAGGTGCATCCATATTGGGCTTTTATGTGTGCAGGAAGATCCTGAAGACAGACCAACCATGTCTGATGTTGTGGTTGTCTTAGGAAGCGATACGATTTCTGATCTTGCTGAGCCAAAAAAACCTGCTTTTTCAGTTGGCAGAGCAATTCCAGTGGATCAATCTTCAACACCAGACCCATCAATAAATCAGATGACAATATCTAATGTCTCAGCCCGTTGAATTTACCACGTACTGATCCCATGTATAATAACAAATTAAAGTTTAATCTAACAGCTTTGAACTGTTCTTGTGATAGGGTAGAACAAAAGTTCCATGTTCAGAGTCTCTACTTCCTTTGTTCAAATGTAACTATGATGATGAGATTGTTGTAATTGTTAATTCAAATGTGATGAGAAATTGAAATTCTGTTTATATTAGATGCAAGTGGATTTGGGGTATTTATTAATTAGCAACACATAGAGAAGAGAAGTAGTATTTGTCTTCCCAGACAAGAATTTTGGTAGACTATTCACCCATAGTTTTTTTTTTGGTTACACAGAAAAACTTAATTATTATGTTAGAAATTTGACTTTGCATCTCAAAAGGAAAAAAAAAAAAAATTGGCATGATTTAACCAATAAATTAAAAGAGAACCAATGTACTAATTTATACTGGAATCTGGATACGTGTGGCCCGTTGATTGAACGTTCTGGTCAGGTCAAAGTGTTGAAAGCACCTTATCGTTATTTTTTTTCCTGTTGTTTTTATCTATAAAAGCCTAAACTAAACTTCTTGCCTGATTCTTGTGATTTCGCCTTCTTTTCGCTTGAATTTTCCTTTTGAGTGTTAGAAAATGATAATAGTACTAATCAACTGCTTCTTGGGTTGACTTCTATTTGTATCCCAAGAATGTCTCAGTCAGTACAGTCATTGTTTAGGGTTCGCCCATTTAATTATTCTTACAATGTAATTCCTTTCAATTTCTTGCAAGTTTACCACTAATTTCTTCTCAGAAAAATAGTCTAACATTATATTTTCAATTAAGAGTTCTTCCCTGAAATTGCTGAGTAGTAGCTGCCTGTTAAAATTTCTTACTCTTACAATTATATAAGGTTTCTCTGTTAAATTAGGCTTCAACTGAGCCAATCCTGAAAAAAGAACAAGACATGGATATTCATTCAAGGATTCATTTGCTTTTACTTTGTTCTTTTCTGTTTGGTCTTCATGATCTTGTTCTTTCTGATCCTCCCTACCAACTTTGTTCAAACAACACCAGCAACAATTCATTCAACAGTTCATTCCAAAACAATCTCAACAATCTTTTTTCCTCACTAACTTCAAAAGCTTCTGTCTCCAAATACTACAATTCCACCTACGGGAATGGAACAAATAAAGTTTATGCTCAATACATGTGCCTCAACTATATTACAAACGAAAGATGCCGGGACTGTATCGCCAGTACACCACAGGCCTTCGCGAATCTTTGTCCAAACACAACAGAAGCTGTCGTGTGGCAAGAATTCTGCCAGCTGCGATACTCCAACATAAATTTCTTCGGTCGATTGAATGTCTCCGACAACATTGGGAAAGATAATGTTAATGACTTTTCCGATCCTGTACGCTTCCAATCTGTTGTCGAGAACAAGCTCCGAAATCTTACCAAAGTGGCAGCTTTTAATTCGGCAAATATGTATGCTACTGGGAATCAGACCTTTACAATTACAACAACTGAGACCCTTTATGCTTTGGTTCAGTGCACTTTGGACTTGTCTCCAGATAACTGTAATAACTGTCTTGAGGCCGCCATTAAAGATGTTTCTTCTCAGTGTTATGGCTCTCGTGGAGCAAGACTTCTTAGTCGGAGTTGCTATCTTCGGTATGAATTATATGCCTTTTATGAAGGCGCCAATGAATCCTCTGTTTTTACTCCTAATCAAGTGATAAAAGGAGGAGGTATGTATATGTAAATTAAGTTCAATTTAAGAATTCTTATGAGAATCGATCCGAATCTTATGTAATCCCAGTCTTTGCTCTCTCAAATGCAGGCGGTGGAAAGAAAATATGGTTGATTGTAGTTCTTACAATTGCTTCAGCGTTTTTGGTTATGGTGCTTCTGGCTTTCATTCTATACCGTTTTGCAATGAGAGAAGGTAATTGTTGAACATGGAAATATTATGGCACCGCGAGTTTCTATTATAGAATCCGACTTTTACTCTGTTTTTGTCATTTTCAAATCTCAGGAAGGGACGAAATTCTGAGAAATCATGTTCAATTATTCAAATATGGCGGCTCTGAGGACACAGATTTGCAGAACCAGTATTTTGAAGGTTTCGATGAACTAAAAGCCCATGACTCTTATATTGATTTGGCAACCATAAATTTAGCTACTCATAGCTTCTCTGATTCAAATCTGCTGGGACAAGGTGGTTTTGGCCCTGTTTATAAGGTAAGAGAAATTTCTTCTATCAAATATATATGTAAGATGAAAAATGTCTTTTCTGCAAAATTTTAAGACAGAACAAGTTTGTTTCCTTTTAGGGTGTACTTTCTGATGGAAAGGAAGTAGCTGTGAAAAGGCTTTCAAGCTTCTCTGAGCAGGGCACTCGTGAGTTTGCAAATGAAGTCCTACTGATTTTGAAACTTCAGCATAAGAACCTTGTTAGGCTTCTGGGATTCTGTGTAGATAATCATGAAAAGTTGCTTGTTTATGAATTCATGCCCAACAGCAGCCTTGATGTAGTCCTATTTGGTCTGTTCTTACTTCTTAATTCAATTTTTGCTTTTATCTGGTTTATTTTGATTACTTGATTATTTTAATCAATAGAGTATCTAGAAATTCCTCTGAGTCAGTTCTTGAAACTTAATTTTGAACCAGATCGAAAGAAACGTGCACAACTCAATTGGAGCAGACGTCTTAACATTATTAATGGAATTGCAAGGGGAATCCTTTATCTACATGAGGATTCAAGGCTTAGGATCATACATAGGGACTTAAAAGCCAGTAATGTATTACTGGATTTTGACATGAACCCCAAAATCTCAGATTTTGGAATGGCAAAAATCTTTGCAGGAGCAGAAGGTGAAGCTAATACAGCAAGAATAGTTGGAACCTAGTAAGCAACTCTTTTACTTCAATTCATTTCCTCAAACTTGAATAATTGTCAAAATTAAGGCTGAATAGTAATATTTGTCATGTGCAATAGTGGATATATGGCTCTAGAGTATGCCATGGAGGGATTATATTCGATTAAGTCAGATGTTTTCAGCTTTGGGGTACTCTTGCTTGAGACTATTACTGGCAGAAGAAATGCAGGCTTTCATCATTCAAGACAGGCCCCAACCCTCGTAGCATATGTAACTTTCTCGAATTCTCTTGATCAATTTTGCTAGCAATAGCATTACCAAACATTAATTAATTGTTATAACTAATGATGCAGGCATGGCATCTATGGAACAATGGGAATGCTTTGGAATTGATGGATCCATTAATCACCGACGGTTGCGAAGATGAATTTCTGAGATTCATTCATATTGGATTGTTGTGTGTTCAAGAAGATGCATTTGACAGACCAACCATGTCATCTGTTATGGTGATGTTAAAAGGCGAAGCTGTGACACTAAGCCAACCTCAGCAGCCAGCCTTCTCCATGGGAAGATTTGCCGAGTTTCGTCAAACGATCACTAAAAGTTGCTCTGTCAATGGTTTAACGATTTCAAATATAGCACCTAGATGATTGTTTCCCATTGATATGCTTTGCCTGTACATAAATTTAATGCGTTTTAGTTTCTTGGAGTAGGATAACAATCGATTTATATTATATAAATCAGCAGATATGCAGAGACTATGGCAAAACCAAATTTGATAATAATCTGCAAAAATTTATGTTTGTTAATAGATTAGAGGAATAAATTTAGATTTAAACCGTTTAACTCTCACAAAACAGAGAAATTAGAAGCACACATTTAGTTTTATAGAATCAATTTTTCCATGAGAAAACTAAAACACAAAAGGTAAAATTATCATATAAACGTACAAGTATCCCACATCAATCAATAAAGTGTTTAAGTTAATGTTTATAAGAATCTCCATTACTATACATGATTGCCTGAAAGGGCACCCCATCCTCCTCGGCTGGGTAGCTCAAATACATGGATTTAGTACGTTACATACATGCTTTGGTTTAATCTTTGTTCTTATATATGTTTGTGCAAAAATAAAAAAAAATATAAAATCAACCTAACCTCCATGGCTAGGTAGTAATTTTTTTTTCTTTCCTACTAGAAATATCCTAACCTCTCTGCATTGAAACAGAGTCGAGAGTTGTTGGCTTGTTTGTAGACATGTTTTGTACATCTATGATCGATGTTGCAAACAAGTTAGACATCCATGGCAGAGACCACGGTAAAACCAAATTTGATAATAATCTGCACAAATTTATGTTTATTAGTAATAGTCTAATAGATTAAAGGTATTAATTATAGATTGAAGCTTCTTGACTAGTCTAATAGATTAAAGGTAGTCTTAATTATAGATTGAAGCTTCTTGACTTGACTCCCAAAGCAGAGAAATTAAAAGCATATCTTTAGTTTCTTTCAAAAAAAAAGAAGCATATCTTTAGTTTTATAGAATCAATTTTTATGTGAGAAATGTAAAAGAGAAAGGGTAAAAACGATAACTTAACATGTCATGTGAACATTTAAATATCCCACATCAATTAATTCATAATTTAAGTTGATGTTTATATGAACCTCTATTACAAGATACAATCGCCCGAAAGGGCACTCCATCCTCTATAGATGGGTAGCTAATACAACTTGAATTTGATTATTATTACTTTACTCTTGTATTATCCCAGTTGGGACCAACTCTCCACGAATGGGTAGCCAAAAATTAATTCGTTGAATTTGAACTCTAATGTATAACCTATCCTCCATGGCTAGGTAGCAAATTTTTTTTCCTACTAGAAATATACAAAATAATGGATCATAAATTAAATTCAACTCTCTCAATATTGGAGTAATTAAAAGTGTAGACGGTAGTGTTGCATCATATATTCTGATATTCAATAGTATGACTAGTGATCTCTGCAACCGCGTTCCATCTAGATTGGACGGCTGAGATCTATTGTTAAGATTTGATCAGATTTTTCTTAATAGTTTTACTCTGTGACACTACCATTGCCTAAGAAGCCAGCATATTTCCTTCACAGCAGAACAGAAGGATGGATGCCAAACAAAGGGCTTGAATCTGATCAATCCACTACTCAATCCAGACTTTTTTAATCAAGTATCGATTACTTCATACATATATTCCAATTGGACATGGAAGAGTTATTTAATTTCTCTCAAAATCTTGAAATTGTGGTTTTAAATCGAATACTTTGGAAGTTCTGGACATTAATGTTATTAGAATAAAACATGGAACGTATGGGAATGCTTTGGAATTGATGGATCCATTACTCTTCCACAGACGACAGGCCTACCATGCTAAAAGGTGAAGCCGTGAGCCTACCGTTAAACGATCATTAAAAGTTGCTCTGTCAATGGTTTAACGATGTCAAATTGTCACTATCTTTTTAAACAAACAAACAAAAAAATAAATAAATTTGTCAGTATCTTTCTCCGTCATTTAAGACCAATCAATGGAAATCTAGTTTGATTAATTTTGCAACATCAATTCGGACTCGTTTCCTCATGACAGAGAATCTAAAACTCTTACCACTTTGAATAATCTTGCGAAAGCACTGCAGGTAAGTTCACCAGCAACAGCACTTACCAGGACATCCTCAACAGCATCTTCACTCAACTCACTACGCAAAAAGACTTCAATTTTGGATTCTATAATCTGTCTGCTGGCCAAAACCCCAACTAAGTCAATGCAATTGCACTTTACCGGAGTGACAAAGACCAAGGAAGGAAGTGGTCGCATGGTCTGAATTTTGCATGTTGCGGTATGCCAACAGATATTTGTCGACTCTACAATCAGACTGCATCAAATGTTGACAAGTTCAATAAGGTATTGAGTGAATTGCTTACTAATTCGATCAGTCGAGCTGCAGCTGGAGGTCCTCTGGTCATTGCTAATAATCAAAGTTTTTCCTTAATTTTTTGCCACAATACAAAAAAAATAAAAATTAAAAAATTCAACGTCAAAACAATTGAAGGGTTTTTCAAGCTTGTAATATCGTTTTTCCATTTTTTTTCGAATTTATTTCTAATTAAGTCGAAACAAGATTCAGAATGCTCGTAAAATAAAAATCCTTAAATCCAATGTGGCTGAGATTTGACTAGATAAATATAGATATTTCAAGGAGTCTTTCTGCCAAAAATCATACAAAACTGAACTAGGGCACCGAAACGCGTTTTTAGTACATGATTTCGGCTAAAAACTGACCCGAAATAATTTTTCTGAGTTTTTCGCCATAATACTCAGAAAAAATATATAATTCAATGCCAAAAAGATTGAAGGGCTTTTACGCTTCTATTATCATTTTCCATTTTTTTTCGAATTAATTTCTAATTAAATCGAAACAAGATTCGGATGCTTGAAAAAATAAATCCTTATATCCAATGTGGTTGAGATATGCTTCAATGAATTGAGCCGGGGCTCTAGAACGCGTTTTTAGCCAAAAACTGTGATGATTAGTACACGATTTCGGCTAAAATTTTGCAAAAACTGATCCGAAAAGTTTTTCCACAATACTCAGAAAAAAATATAATTCAATGCCAAAACAATTGAAGGGTTTTTCACGCTTCTAATATTGTTTTTCCATTTTTTTTTTTGAATTTATATCTAATTAAATCGAAACAAGATTCAGATGCTCGTAAAAACAAATCCTTATATCCAATGTGGCTGAGATTTGGCTAGATAAATATAGATATTTCAAGGAGTTTTTCTGCCAAAAATCATACAAAACTGAGCCGGGGCACCGAAATGCGTTTTTTGCCCGAAAACTATGATGGTTAGTACACGATTTTCGCCTAAGAACTGACCTGAAATAATTTTTTCAATTTTTCGCCATAATACTTGTAAAAAATATAAAATTAAATGCCAAAAAGATTGACGGGCTTTTTACGCTTATAATATCATTTTTCCATGTTTTTCAAAATAATTTCTAATTAAATCGAAACAACATTCGGATGCTTGTAAAAACAAATCTTTATATCCAATCCTTGCATCCAATGTGGTTAAGATTTTCTTTGATGAATATAGATTTTTCAAGGAGTCTTTGCGCCAAAAATCATGCAAAATTGAGCCGGGGCTCCGGAATGCGTTTTTAGCCAAAAACTGTGATAATTAGTACACGATTTCGGCCAAAATTTTACAAAAACTGATCCGAAAAGTTTTTCCTCAATTTTTTGGCCACAATACTCAGAAAAAAAATAATTCAACGCCAAAACAATTGAATGGTTTTTTTTCACGCTTCTAATATCATTTTACCATTTTTTCCGAATTTATTTCTAATTAAATCGAAACAAGATTCAGATACTTGTAAAAACAAATCCTTATATCCAATGTGGCGTAGATTTGGCGAGATAAATATAGATATTTCAAGGAGTCTTTCTGCCAAAAATCATACAAAACTGAGCGGGGCGCCGAAACACGTTTTTAGCCCGAAAACTATGATGGTTAGTACACGATTTCAGCTCAAAACTGACCCGAAATAATTTTTTTCAATTTTTCGCCATAATACTCAGAAAAAATATAAAATTCAATGCCAAAAAGATTGACGGGCTTTTTACGCTAGTAATATCATTTTAACATTTTTCTCAAATTAATTTCTAGTTAAATCGAAATAAGATACGGATGCTTGTAAAAACAAATCCTTGTATCCAATGTAGTTGAGATTTACTTTGATGAATATAGATTTTTCAAGGAGTCTTTGGACCAAAAATCATGCAAAATTGAGTCGGAGCTCCGGAACGCGTTTTAGCCAAAAACTGTGATAATTAGTACACGATTTCGGCCAAAATTTTGCAAAAACTGATCCGAAAAGTTTTTCCTCAATTTTTTGCCACAATACTCAGAAAAAAATAATAATTCAACACCAAAACAATTGAAGGTTTTTTTTCTCGCTTCTAATATCTTTTTTCCATTTTTTCCCGAATTTATTTCAAATTAAATCGAAACAAGATTCAGATGCTCGTAAAAACAAATCCTTCTATCTAATGTGGCTGAGATTTGGCGAGATAAATATAGATATTTAAACGAGTCTTTCTGCCAAATCATACAAAACTGAGCCGGGGCACCGAAACGCGTTTTTAGCCCGAAAACGGTGATGGTTAGTACACGATTTCGGCTAAAAACTGACCCGAAATAATTTTTTTCAATTTTTCGCCAAAATACACAAAAAAATATAAAATTCAATGCCAAAAAGATTGACTGTCTTTTTATGCTTATAATATCATTTTTCATTTTTTTTCGAAATAATTTCTAATTAAATCGAAAGAAGATTCGGATGCTTGTAAAAACAAATCCTTATATCCAATCCTTGTATCCAATGTCTTTGAGATTTGCTTTGATGAATATAGATTTTTCAAGGAGTCTTTGCGCCAAAAATCATGCAAAATTGAGCCGGGGCTCCGGAACGCGTTTTTAGCCAAAAACTGTAATGATCAATACACAATTTCGGCCAAAATTTTGAAAAACCTTATCCGAAAAAGTTTTCCTCAATATTTTGCCACAATACTAAAAAAAAAATAATTCAACACCAAAACAATTGATGGGTTTTTCACGCTTCTAATATCATTTTTCCATTTTTTTCGAATTAATTTCTAATTAAATCGAAACAAGATTCGGATGCTTGTAAAACAAATCCTTATATCCAATGTGGTTGAGATTTGCTTCGATGAATATAGGTATTTCAATGAGTCTTTGCGTCAAAAATCATGCAAAATCAAGCAAGGGCTCCGGAACGCGTTTTTAACCAAAAACTGTGATGATTAGTACACAATTTCGTCTAAAATTTTGCAAAACCTGATCCAAAAAGTTTTTCCTCAATTTTTTGCCACAATACACAGAAAAAAAATATAATTCAATGCCAAAACAATTGAAGGGGTTTTTCACGTTTCTAATATCATTTTCCCATTTTTCCCCCGAATTTAAATCTAATTAAATTGAAACAAGATTCGGATGCTCGTAAAAACAAATCCTTATATCCAACGTAGCTGAGATTTTCTAGATAATATAGATATTTCAAGGAGTCTTTTTGCCAAAAATCATACAAAACTGAGCCGGTGCACCGAAACGCGTTTTTAGCCCGAAAACTGTGATGGTTAGTACACGATTTCGGCTAAAAACTGACTCGAAATAATTTTTTTGAATTTTTCACCACAATACTCAGAAAAAATATATAATTCAATGCCAAAAAGATTGACGGCCTTTTTACACTTCTAATATCATTTTTCCTTTTTTTTCCGAAATAATTTCTAATTAAATCGAAACAAGATTTAGATGCTTGTAAAACAAATCCTTATATCCAATGTGGTTGAGATTTACTTCGATGAATATAGATTTTTCAAGCAGTCTTTGCTTCAAAAATCATGCAAAATTGAGCAGGGGCTCCATAACTCGTTTTTAGCCTAAAACTCTGATGATAAGTAAACGATTTCGGCAAAAATTTTGCAAAAACTGATCCAAAAAGTTTTTGATCAATTTTTTGCCACAATACTCAGAAAAAAAAATATAATTCAACTCCAAAACAATTGAAGGGTTTTTCACGTTTCTAATATCATTTTCCCATTTTTTCCGAATTTAAATCTAATTAAATCGAAACAAGATTCAGATACTCGTAAAAACAAATGCTTATATCCAACATGGCTGAGATTTTGCTAGATAAATATAGATATTTCAAGGAGTCTTTCTGCCAAAAATCATACAAAACTGAGCCGGGGCACCGAAACACGTTTTTATCGCGAAAACTCTGATTGATTAGTAAACGATTTCGGCTAAAACTGACCCGAAATTTTGGCAAAAACTTATCCAAAAAGTTTTTACTCAATTTTTTGCCACAATACTCAGAAAAAAATATATAATTCAACTCCAAAAAAATTGAAGGGTTTTTCACGTTTCTAATATCATTTTCCCATTTTTTCCGAATTTAAATCTATTTAAATCGAAACAAGATTCAGATACTCGTAAAAACAAATGCTTATATCCAACGTGGCTGAGATTTTGCTAGATAAATATAGATATTTCAAGGAGTCTTTCTGCAAAAAATCATACAAAACTGAGCTGGGGCACCGAAACGCGTTTTTAGCCGATTTCGGCTAAAAACTGACCCGAAATAATTTTTTTGAATTTTTCACCACAATACTCAGAAAAAATATATAATTCAATGCCAAGAAGATTGACGGTCTTTTTACGCTTCTAATATCATTTTTCCTTTTTTTTCCCGAAATAATTTCTAATTAAATCGAAACAAGATTCAGATGCTTGTAAAACAAATCCTTATATCCAATGTGGTTTAGATTTGCTTGGATGAATATAGATATTTCAAGGAGTCTTTGCGTAAAAAATCATGAAAAATTGAGCAGGGGCTCCATAACACGTTTTTAGCCAAAAAATTTGATGATTTGTAAACGATTTCGGCAAAAATTTTGCAAAAACTGAATCGAAAAGTTTTTGCTCAATTTTTTGCCACAATACTCAGAAAAAATATATAATTCAACGCCAAAACAATTGAACGGTTTTTCACATTTATAATATCATTTTCCCATTTTTTTTTCTGAATTTAAATCTAATTAAATCGAAATAAGATTCAGATACTCGTAAAAACAAATGCTTATATCCAACGTGGCTGAGATTTTGCTAGATAAATATAGATATTTCAAGGAGTCTTTCTGCAAAAAATCATACAAAACTGAGCCGGGGCACCGAAACACGTTTTTAGCCCGAAAACTGTGATGGTTAGTACACGATTTCAGCTAAAAGCTAACCCGAAATAATTTTTTTGAATTTTTCACCACAATACTCAGAAAAAATATATAATTCAATGCCAAAAAGATTGACGGTCTTTTTACGCTTCTAATATCATTTTTCCATTTTTTTCCGAAATAATTTCTAATTAAATCGAAACAAGATTCAGATGCTTGTAAAACAAATCCTTATATCCAATGTGGTTGAGATTTGCTTCGATGAATATAGATTTTTCAAGGAGTCTTTGCGTCAAAAATCATGCAAAATTGAGCAAGGCCTCCATAACACGTTTTTAGCCAAAAACTCTGATGATTAGTAAACGATTTCGGCAAAAATTTTGCAAAAACTGAATCAAAAAGTTTTTGCTCAATTTTTTGCCACAATACTCAGAAAAAATATATAATTCAACGCCAAAACAATTGAACGGTTTTTCACATTTATAATATCATTTTCCCATTTTTTTCTGAATTTAAATCTAATTAAATCGAAATAAGATTCAGATGCTCGTAAAAACAAATGCTTATATCCAATTTGGCTGACATTTTGCTAGATAAATATAGATATTTCAAGGAGTCTTTCTGCAAAAAATCATACAAAACTGAGCCGGGCACGGAAACACGTTTTTTATCTCGAAAACTGTAATGGTTAGTACACGATTTCGGCTAAAAACTGACCCGAAATAATTTTTTTGAATTTTCACCAATACTTAGAAAAAATATATAATTTAATGCCAAAAATATTGACGGTCGTTTTACGCTTCTAATATAATTTTTCCATTTTTTCCGAAATAATTTCTAATTAAATCGACACAAGATTCAGATGCTTGTAAAACAAATTCTTATATCCAATGTGGTTGAGATTTGCTTCGATGAATATAGATATTCCATGCAGTCTTTGCGTCAAAAATCATGCAAAATTGAGCAGGGGCTCCATAATACGTTTTTAGCCAAAAACTCTGATGATTAGTAAACGATTTCGGCAAAAATTTTGCAAAAACTGATCAAAAAAGTTTTTGCTCAATTTTTTGCCATAATACTTAGAAAAAAAATATATAATTCAACGCCAAAACAATTGAAGGGTTTTTTCCGTTTCTAATATCATTTTTCCATTTTTTTTTCCGAATTTAAATCTAATTAAATCGAAACAAGATTAAGATGATCGTAAAAACAAATGCTTATATCCAACGTGGCTGAGATTTTACTAGATAAATATAGATATTTCAAGGAGTCTTTCTGCAAAAAATCATACAAAACTGAGCCGGGGCACCGAAACACGTTTTTAGCCCGAAAACTGTGACAATTTCTGCTAAAATCTAACCTGAAATAATTTTTTTGAATTTTTCTCCACAATACTCAGAAAAAATATATAATTAAATGCCAAAAAGATTGACGGTCTTTTTACGCTTCTAATATCATTTTCCTTTTTTTTCCGAAATAATTTCTAATTAAATCGAAACAAGATTTAGATGCTTGTAAAACAAATCCTTATATCCTATGTGGTTGAGATTTGCTTTGATGAATATAGATTTTTCAAGCAGTCTTTGCGTCAAAAATCATGCGAAATTGAGCAGGGGCTCCATAACTCGTTTTTAGCCAAAAACTCTATTGATTAGTAAACGATTTCGGTAAAAAATTTGCAAAAACTGATCCAAAAAGTTTTTGCTCAATTTTTTGCCACAATACTCAGAGAAAAATATATAATTCAACGCCAAAACAATTGAAGGGTTTTCACATTTCTAATATCATTTTCCCATTTTTTTCCGAATTGAAATCTAATTAAATCGAAACAAGATTCAGATGCTCGTAAAAACAAATGCTTATATCCAACGTGGCTGAGATTTTGCTAGATAAATATAGATATTTCAAGGAGTCTTTCTGCAAAAAATCATACAAAACTGAGCCGGGGCACCGAAACACGTTTTTAGCCCGAAAACTGTGATGGTTAGTACACGATTTCTGCTAAAAACTAACCCGAAATAATTTTTTTGAATTTTTCACCACAATACTCAAAAAAAATATATAATTAAATGCCAAAAAGATTGACGGTCTTTTTACGCTTCTAATATCATTTTTCCTTTTTTTCCGAAATAA
>AWWV01010854.1:0-16131 GCA_001974805.1 Corchorus capsularis
AGTCTTTCTGCCAAAAATCATACAAAACTGAGCCGGGCACCGAAACACGTTTTTAGCCCGAAAACTGTGATGGTTAGTACACGATTTCAGCTAAAAACTAACCCGAGATAATTTCTTTGAATTTTTCACCACAATACTCAGCAAAAATATATAATTCATTGCCAAAAAGATTGACGGTCTTTTTACGCTTCTAATATCATTTTTCCATTTTTTTCCGAATTTAAATCTAATTAAATCGAAACAAGATTCAGATGCTCGTAAAAACAAATGCTTATATCCAACGTGGCTGAGATTTTACTAGATAAATATAGATATTTGAAGGAGTTTTCTGTTAAAAATCATACAAAACTGAGTCGGGGCATCGAAACGCGTTTTTAGCCCGAAAACTGTGATGGTTAGTACACGATTTCGGCTAAAAACTGACCTGAAATAATTTTTTTGAATTTTTCACCAGAATACTCAGAAAAAATATATAATTCAATGCCAAAAAGATTGACGGTCTTTTTACGCTTCTAATATCATTTTTCCATTTTTTTCCGAATTTAAATCTAATTAAATCGAAACAAGATTCAGATGCTCGTAAAAACAAATGCTTATATCCAACATGGATGAGATTTTACTAGATAAATATAGATATTTCAAGGAGTCTTTCTGCCAAAAATCATACAAAGCTGGGTCGGGGCACCGAAACGTGTTTTTAGCCCGAAAACTTTGATGGTTAGTACACGATTTCGTCTAAAAACTAACTAGAAATAATTTTTTTTGAATTTTTCACCATAATACTCAGAAAAAATATATAATTCAATGCCAAAAAGATTGACGGTCTTTTTACGCTTCTAATATCATTTTTCCATTTCTTTTCCGAATTAATTTCTAATTAAATCGAAACAAGATTCAGATGCTTGTAAAACAAATCCTTATATCCAATGTGGTTGAAATTTGCTTGGATGAATATAGATATTTCAAGGAGTCTTTGCGTCAAAAATCATGAAAAATTGAGCAGGGGCTCCATAACACGTGTTTAGCCAAAAACTCTGATGATTTGTAAACGATTTCGGCAAAAATTTTGCAAAAACTGATCCAAAAAGTTTTGCTCAAATTTTTTCCACAATACTCAGAATAAAAAAATATAATTCAATGCCAAAACAATTGAAGGGTTTTTCACGTTTTTAATATTATTTTCCCATTTTTTTCCGAATTTAAAACTAATTAAATCGAAACAAGATTCAGATGCTCGTAAAAACAAATGCTTATATCCAACGTGGCTGAGATTTTGCTAGATAAATATAGATATTTCAAGGAGTCTTTCTGCCAAAAATCATACAAAACTGAGCCGGGCACCGAAACACGTTTTTAGCCCGAAAACTGTGATGGTTAGTACACGATTTCAGCTAAAAACTAACCCGAAATAATTTTTTTGAATTTTTCACCACAATACTCAGCAAAAATATATAATTAAATGCCAAAAAGATTGACGGTCTTTTTACGCTTCTAATATCATTTTTCCATTTTTTTCCGAATTTAAATCTAATTAAATCGAAACAAGATTCAGATGCTCGTAAAAACAAATGCCTATATCCAACGTGGCTAAGATTTTGCTAGATAAATATAGATATTTTAAGGAGTCTTTTTGCAAAAAATCATACAAAGTCGGGGCACCGAAACGCGTTTTTAGCCCGAAAATTGTGATGGTTAGTACACGATTTCTGTTAAAACTGACCCGAAATCATTTTTCTGAATTTTTCACCATAATACTCAAAAAATATATATAATTCAATGCCAAAAAGATTGACGGTCTTTTTACACTTCTAATATCATTTTCCCATTTTTTCCAATTAATTTCTAATTAAATCGAAACAAGATTCGCGATGCTTGTAAAAACAAATCATTATTTCCAATCCTTGTATCCAATGTGGTTGAGATTTGCTTCGATAAATATAGATTTTTTAAGGAGTCTTTGCGCCAAAAATCATGCAACATTGAGCCGGGGCTCCGAAACGCGTTTTTAGCCAAAATCTGTGATGATTAGTAAACGATTTCGGCCAAAATTTTGTAAAAACTTATCCGAAATGTTTTTCATCAATTTTTCCACAATACTCAGAAAAAAATATATAATTCAATGCTAAAACAATTGAAAGGTTTTTCACGCTTCCAAATATCATTTTCCTATTTTTTCGGAATTCATTTCTAATTAAATCGAAACACGATTCAGATCCTCGTAAAAACAAATCCTTATGTCCATTGTGGCTGAGATTAGGCTAGATAAATATAGATATTTAAAGGAGTCTTTCTGCCAAAAATCATACAAAATTAAGCCGGGGCACCGAAACGCGTTTTTAGCCTGAAAACTGTGATGGTTAGTACACGATTTCGGTTAAAAACTGACCCGAAATAATTTTTCTGAAATTTTCACCATAATACTCAGAAAAAATATATAATTTAATGCGAAAAAAATTGACCGGCTTTTTACGCTTATAATATCATTTTTCCATTTTTTTCGAATTAATTTCTAATTAAATCGAAACAAGATTCGGATGCTTGTAAACCAAATCTTTATATCCAATCCTTATATCCAATGTGGTTGGGATTTGTTTCGATTAATATAGATATTTCAAGGAGTCTTTGCGTCAAAAATCATGCAAAATTGAGCCGGGGCTCCGGACATGTTTTTAGACAAAAACCATGATGTGTACACGATTTCGGCTAAAATTTTACAAAAACTGATCCGAAAAGTTTTTCCTCAATTTTTACCACAATACTTAGAAAAAAATATATAATTCAACGCCAAAACAATTGAAGGGTTTTTCACGCTTCTAGTATCGTCTTTCCATTTTTTCCGAATTTATTTCTCATAAAATCAAAATAAGATTCAGATGCTCGTAAAAACAAATCCTTATATCCAATGTGGCTAAGATTAGGCTAGATAAATATAGATATTTCAAGGTGTATTTCTGCCAAAAATTATGCAAAACTGAGTCGGGGCACCGAAACGAGTTTTTAGCCCAAAAATTGTGACGTACACGATTTCGACTAAAAACTGACCAGAAATATTTTTTCTGAACTTTTTGCCCTAGAATTAAGAAAAAATATATAATTCAACGTCAAAAAGATTGGCGGGCTTTTCACGCTTTTAATATCGTTTTTCCATTTTTTCTGAATTAATTTCTAATTAAATAGAAACAACATTCAAATGCTTGTAAAAACAAATACTTATATCCAATGTGGCTGAGATTTGGTTCAATGAATGTAGATATTTTAAGGAGTCTTTATGCCAAAAATCATGCAAAATTGAGCCGGAACTCCGAACACATTTTTAGCCAAAAACCGTGAAGTAGTACGTTTTTATTTAACAATCACACGCTTTTGAAAATTTGAAACAATAAGTTTCCAACAAATATAAAAAATAAAAATTTTGCTAAATCATAATAATGATATAGACCAAGAAAACCTCCGGTGACTATAATCTGTCGGCTGGCCAAAACCCCAACAAAGTTCATGCAATTGCATCATGCATGTACACAAATTTGATTGAGATATTTGGCTTTAATTTTTAATTATTATTTTGTGTGCATTTGCATAAGTTTAATAGCTATTTTTTCTTTTACATTAAAGTTTAATAGCTAATTTAGCCATTAGTTGTTTCATCCTAATTGTTAAATAACTTCAAGAAGGATATAATCTCAATTTAGGGCCCGAACTTTCATAATAAGCTCAAATAAGGGCCCCAAAACACAATTTCAACAAATTAGAAGACATACTAAGTAAATTTTTACAAATTAGGTTCTCTTTAGATGAAAACCGATGTTTCTCATGCCTACAAATCAATTTTGATAGAAAAATGTTATTATTATATTAATTAAAAATCAAAACATATAAATCCAAATAAATTCAATAAACATAGTATGATATAAAATTTTCCCGTGCTTTTTAATTAATATACATCTCACACACTAATATTAACTAACATCTTGTGTGATATGTCATAATTTACTAAATATATACTTTAATTTATTAAAATTGTGTTTTGGGGCCCTTATTTGAGCTTATTTGAAAAGTTGAAGCCCTTATTTGAGCCTTTAGTCCTTCAAGAAAGAAAAGTTCGTTTTAATTCCATGAGCTCTCCTAATCAAATTTTGGGAACAATATAAGGAGAAGCTACAAGTACTCATGATTCATCTTATATTATGTAAACACAACTTATAATTCATCTTGTCATAGGTATTAGATCAAAAGTTCATTTTGATTCTATAAACTCTTCTAATCAAAGTTTAAGAGCTTATATTCGACTCTAGGTTAAAAGTTCACAGGCCTTTTTTTTTCCCATTAAGTTATTTCTGGCCAAGTTCAAGTTTCAAATATATATATCAAATAAAACTATTTCAACTATATTTTCCAAAGAGAAAATTTCAACCATGTCAAATAGTTTTATTAATTGACTGCCAAAGAAAATAGTTTTATTTATTTTATTGTAATTAGATTGTTCATCCAAAAAATTGTGACATGTTGCTCGAAGAAATAGCATTAGGCGTGGAAGATTTCACTTTATGGAAGAAAAAAGAACAAAAACAATATTTGATGACCGATCTCATAATATAATTAATCATACTAACAACAAACAACAATAACAATAATAATAATATTACATATGTTAAAAAAAGGTAGTACTCCATAACAACAACAATAATAAACAAAAAACATCAATATTTATATATGATGATTATATATATTAGTTAAACCTTGAATTTGATGTCACCAGTTTATGGTTTTTTACACATCATGTTCATCTGCAAAATGCAATAAATTAAAGAAAAAAATGCAAGTCTTTTTTTTGTAGTGATCTTGGTTGGAGTACTACCTTTGTTTAACATATGTGTATCAACTTGCTGTTAATCTAATTGATTATGAATCTTATCATTGGAGGAGTTTTACATTTTAAAAGAAGAAAGAAGTCATTAATATTGTTGGATGTGACCTTTATATATATATCAAACTAATTTCTTGAGGAAAATATATGGAAATTCATTGGAATGTGACCCATACCAACTTTGATTAACCACTATATATATACATACTTGCTTGTTCATAGTAAAAATCGTCAAATTAGATGTGACAGCCTTAATTTTTACCCAAAGAATAAAATTTGGAAAAGTTCAAAGTAAACCTAGACCCACCTCTCATACGGCCGGTTATGGCCTTTTTCTTTTGCAGTGTTTGAGAAACATAAATGAATTTTAATAGTACTAAAAAAAAAAAAGCATATATAGGTCCAACAAGCAGAGAAATTTTGAACCCAAAGAAAAAGGCAGCAAAATTGCAAAAGCGCAATAGAATCTGCATGGAAATTTGTCATCTCTTCTTTAACTAGTTTTACATTTCTTCTTACTCTTTCTGTTGCCCAAGATGCTCTCTACCATACCTGTGTTGAAACCAATGGCAATTTCAGCAAGAACAGCACTTACGAATCAAACCTCAATAGTCTAATTTCCACTTTCTCCTCTAACATCACAGCAAATAATTTTGGATTCTACAATATATCATCTGGCCAAAGTCCCGATGCAGCTAATGGAATTGCCCTTTGCAGAGGAGACGTAAATTCTGACACTTGCCTCGGTTGCATCCATAACGCTACCACTGAGCTGAGAAATCGCTGCCCAAACCATACAGAAGCAATAATCTGGTATGAGTTGTGCATGTTTCGCTATACCAATCGCTCCATCTTCGGTGTGATGGAAATCAACCCTTTTCACCATTTGCCAAATTTAAATGATGTTGTCTGGGATACGGAAACTTTTAATCAGACCATGAATGCTTTGTTGGATAGATTAATAATCAATGCTTCCTAGGGCAATTCCTTGGGCAAGTTTGCGACGGGAAATGTTCAATCCATATATGCACTTGTTCATTGTACTCCTGATTTGACAACGGTCGACTGCAGCTCTTGCTTGTCTCAGTATGTTGATGTCATTCCTGCTCGCTGTGACAGAAAACAAGGATGCAGGGTAAATGGGCCTAGCTGTAATTTAAGGTTTGAGAGTTATAGTTTCTACACTATTACCCCAGCTGATATACCACCGCCACCGCCACCGACGGCGACGCCAACACCAGCATCTTCCCCACCTTCAAGCAATCCCACGAGTGCAGGAGGTAGAATACTACAACTCTCTTCTTTGTTTTGTCAAGTCAATGATTGTTTTCAAAATCCCCTGCTCTCGAGCCAGAGGAAAATATAAAAATGTGATCATGCAGAAAAAGAAATTGGGAAAATTTTAAATAAGGATGGTTTAACAGAAATTTTTATCATTTAGTACCATATTAAATTGTATTTATTAAAAAGGAAATAAAAAGTTATAATAAAATTATTAATAGGGATATTTACATTATTAAAGTTAAATTTTCAACTTCTACCATCTTTCTCTCCCTAGTTTAATTGATCAAAACCTAATTTTCTCTCTCTCTTTCCCTCTGTTTTTTTTCCTCTAAAATCAAACAAAACCGCAAACTTGGAATTTGATCTTTCAAATCTTGGAATAAACTATACAACCCAATCCAACAGGTTTTTATAATATAATAATGCCAATATCGAATCTAGAGAAAATTAGAAAAGTTCAACAACATTTAATTAATCATATGTAAATGGGAAAAAGTTGCATTCGAGTTGTAACATTTAATCATCTTTATCAAGCTTTTCTCATGTTTTAGTACGGTTATATAGGTAAATACAATATCCTTTTACAGATTTTGTAAAGTATCATTTCTTTCCTAATAATTATTGTTTTGCTTAGTACCACCAACTAATAAACATTTATGGTATACCATCCTTTTTTAAAATTTTCCCGAAGAAATTTCGTATGAAAAGAATAGGTGAAGTGAATTTTCTTAGCTTTGAAACTTTACGGTGTTTACAAGTTAAAATTCTACTATCTATACTGATTATAATGTGAAGTCTTGAGTTTGTGTCACGAGTTAACTCGGATACAAACTCAGTTTTTAAAAGATTAATTAAAAAATACCAATTTGAAAAAAAAATCCACCAAGGATATATATAATAATTAATTTTTATTTATATCATTTAAAAAAAACTACCAATTTTTTTGAAATAAAAAAACTACTAATTTAAATGTGTCAAAAAAGAAAACTATTATAAACTATCTTTTTATTTCTACACTCACAAAGTGAGTGCCATAGATCTAGTATTGTTAGTCCCTTGTTTGATAAAGTTACCGCTATTAATATTAATGCTAAATAACCTCTAAAACCAATTACTCCCTCAGTTCCCAGTTAGATATCCACGCTTGGTCAATAAAGCTAAACTTTGACCATTTTTATAAAAAATAACAATTATAAACTTTGAATTATAGACTTTTTAGCACATTTTTTTTAAATTAAATTTTACATATTTATTTTTATAAATAATGGTTAAAGTTTAATGTTAGTTGACCAAGAGTAGATATCTAATTAGGGACTGAAGGAGTACCTATCTATCATTGCTAAAACAGTCTTTCCCATTTTAAGGTGGAAAGGAAGGCAAATCACCGGTGATACCAATCGTTGCAAGTTTATCCGCCATTTTTGGGCTAATTCTATTATGTTTTGGAGGAGTTTTCCTTTGGAGAAGGAAAATTTCCCGAGGTATGCATTAGATGACTGGATCTTACTTAATTTCACTACAAATTTTGCATACTTTGTTTTGCCACTTAATCTTTCTTTTGCAGAGGATGAAGATATTAATAGCAGCCACGATGTTCAGTTACTTGGACGAGGAGGACGAAAAGTTGGCTATGACTACTCAGAAGAAAATTTTCGAGATGAGAATGGGACTAGATCTCCGAAGTTTCCCTCGATTCAATTAGATATTTTACATGCAGCAACAAATCATTTTAGTTTCGGAAATAAACTTGGAGAAGGCGGATTTGGCCCTGTATATAAGGTAACTATATATGATAAAATGATGGATTATTATATAGCTTCGGATGCATCCATACAAAAGCAAGATTAAAGAATGAAAAAACTGCATCTTAACTAGTTGGATTATGATGCTTTTTAGGGTACACTTCCTGATGGTAAGGAAATTGCAGTTAAGAGACTCTCTAGAACTTCTGGCCAAGGGCTACTTGAGTTCAAGAATGAAGTGATGTTGATTGCCAGGCTGCAGCATAGAAATCTTGTGAGACTCCTCGGCTGCTGCTTGGAGAAGAACGAAAAACTGCTTGTCTATGAATACATGCCCAATAAAAGTCTTGATGTGTTCCTCTTTGGTATGATATATATGACCCTCAACCCAAACAAATTTCCTCTATTTCTCTACTTTCTCCATTCTGCTTTTATCAGGATTCTTCAAGAAAATGGGTACTTAACATCCTAACTTCTATTTCCCTTTTGTCATGGCTGGGGGCTTCGTTTTAGATTCAAACATTAGTGTGCAGCTGGATTGGCCAAAGCGCCTTACCATTATTAATGGCATTGCTCGAGGCATCCTGTATTTACATGAGGATTCTCGTCTTAGAATCATTCATAAGGATCTTAAAGCTAGCAATGTCTTACTTGATGGTGAGATGAATCCAAAAATATCAGATTTTGGAATGGCAAGAATCTTTGGTGGAAATCAAAGCCAAGCAAATACAAATAGGGTAGTTGGAACTTAGTAAGTATGTCATCTACTATATCTGCACTTCTGATCCATTATCTATGCTCAAATTTTTCAAAATTTTATTCAAAAGGAAAGAATACTCATAAAATGAAAAAAAAAAAGGATTACCTTCAGAACTTAGATCACAATTTTTGCTAAGGTTTATTCTGCAGAGGAATATGACCGTTTCTTCAAACTAAAACTATTCTTGCTTGCTTCTGATACCTACATCTCTAACCTGTTTCTATATATTGTATTAACTGAAATAGCGGATACATGGCACCAGAGTATGCTATGGAAGGACTCTTTTCAATCAAATCCGATGTTTTCAGTTTCGGAGTCCTGTTATTGGAGATAATAAGCGGTAAAAGGAACAATGGGTTTTATTTTTGGGAGCGTGGTGAAAGCCTCCTAACTTTCGTAAGTTTCTAAGTACTTTGTCTTTAATAAAAAAAAGTTATCATGTGATGAATGCACCTGCAGTCTAATATACTATAAGGAACATGACAGGCATGGAAGTTATGGTCTAAAGGTCAAGGAATGGAGCTAATAGAAGAGCACCTTGTTGAGTCGTGTGTGGCCACTGAAGTGCTTAAATGCATCCATATTGGGCTATTATGCGTGCAAGAAGACCCCGCAGACAGACCATCAATGTCTCAAGTGATTGTCATGTTGGCAAGCGAGACCATAACACTTCCTCCACCATTAGAACCTGCATTTTCTGTTGGACGTTTTGTTGCAGAACAGAGCCAGCAAACCAGTTCAAATGAGGGAGTTTGTTCTGTCAATGAGGTTACGATTTCAAGTGCGTCACCTCGCTGATTGATTAGTAGGTGCAAATCTTATCAAAAAATACAAACAATTTTATTGGGCTTAAAAAAAAAGCAGAACCAGTATAATTTAACGGGCCTCAGCCCGATTGGAGTCCAAACAAAGCTTTATTATTTTATTTGGGCTTTCCTAGTACTGATGTCTGATGACGCATATAATTTAGATAACATGTACATTTGTTTTTAATATTTAATTATTATTTTGTGTGCAATTGCATAAGCTTAATAGCTAAATTATTTTAGCCAAAACTTGTTGCATCCTAGTTGTTAAATAACTTGAAGAAAGAAAAGGTCATTTTGATTCTATATATGAACTCTTCTAATCAAATTTGGGAACAATATATATCATGTAAGCACAATTTAAATTCATGTTTTCATAGGCATTAGTTCAAATGATTAGATTAGTCATCATTTGTCTCTCAGCTATATTCTAAATCTAAAATTCATGTTCTTACATAGGAAATACTAAGGAAAGAAGAATCCAATTTATTAACGTAATCCAAAAGATACATTTGACAGACCAACCATGTCATCTGTTATGGTGATGTTAAAAGGTGAAGCTGTGACACTAAGCCAACCTCAGCAGCCAGCCTTCTCCATGGGAAGATTTACCGAGTTTCGTCAAACGATCACTAAAAGTTGCTCTGTCAATGGTTTAACGATTTCAAATATTGCACCTAGATGTTCGTCTACATAAATTTAACGCTTTTTAGTTTCTTGGACTAGGGTAACAATTGATTTACAATATTATATAAACCAGCAGATAAGCAGATACTATGGCAAAACCAAATTTGATAATAATTAATCGGCTTATCTGCAAAAATTTATGTTTGTTAATAGATTAGAGGAATAAATTTAGATTGAAGCCGTTTAACTCTCACAAAACAGAGAAATTAAAAGCACACATTCAGTTTTATTTAGTGATACTCAAATCATTCCCCTTTATTAAATCAATTTTTCCATGAGAAAACTAAAAAACAAAAGGTAAAAACATCATATAAACATACAAATATCCCACATCAATCAGTAAAATGTTTAAGTTAATGTTTATGGGAAACTCCATTATGATACATCATTGCCTGAAAGGGCATCCCATCCTCAACGAATGGGTAGCCAATCTCAAGAAATGGGTCATGTATGTTAATTATCCTAACCTCCATGGCTAGGTAGCAATCTTTTTTTTTTCTTTTTCCTCCTAGAAATACCCTAACCTCCCCGCATCGAAATAGGGTCGAGAGTTGTTCTCGTTTGTTAACATGTTTTGTACATCTATGATCGATGTCGCAATCGAGTTTGACATCCATTGCAGAGACCATGGCAAAACCAAATTTGATAATGATCTGTACAAATTTATGTTTATTAGTAATGGATTAAAGGTATAAATTATATAGATTGAAGCCTCTTAACTCCCCAAGCAGAAAATAAAAGCATATCTTTAGTTTTATAGAATCACAATTCTTCTATGAGAAAAGTAAAAGAGAAAAGGTAAAAACGATAACACTTAATCATGTCATGTGAACATTTAAATATCCCACATCAATTAATTAATAGTTTAAGTTGATGTTTATATGAACCTCCATTACAAGATACAATTGCCTGAAAGGGCACCTCCATCTTCTACAGATGGGTAGCTAATACAATTTAGATTTGATTATTACTCTTCTCTTGCATTGTCCCAATTGGGACCCCACTCTCTATGAATGGGTAGCCAAAATCTACTTGGTTGAATTTGAACTCTAATATATAACCTGTCCTCCATGGCTAGGTAGCAATTTTTTTTCTTCCTACAAATATATACAAAATAATGGATCAGAAATTAAATTCAACTCTCTCTTGGAGTAGTTAAAAGTGTAGTCGGTAGTGTTGCACCATATATTTTGATATTCAATAGTATGACTAGAGATCTCTGCAACCGCGTTCTAGATTGCGATTATGACTTAGGACCTGGGATAACATTATTTTCCTCTGTAAGCATTGGTACAAGGAAATTAGATCACAAAAATCAAAATGCTTCCCATTTAGATTTATAACGTTATTTTTCTCAGTAATCATGGGTGCAAGGAAATTAAAATCACAAAAATCAAAATCAAAATACTGACATTCTGTTTTGACCCTGTGAACCAGTACTGAACCTTATAGAAGTGATCAGTTTGATTAATTTTCTATTTGGGTTCATTACATTTTGGTTACTGATCCTGCACCGACTACTACCGGCCGGTAATGCTATTCATGCTGTGGTTCCAACCGCATTCCATCGAAATTGGACGGCTTTGATCATCTATTGTTTTGATCCAAGGGCCAAGATTTTTCAAGTTGGCATATTCTCTTTGGGGTTATCTTGTTCTGATTTTCTGATTTTTTATCAGACTCCTCTACTTAGATATATAGAGTAAATTAATGTTTTTTAGTTTCTTGGACTAGGGTAAGAATCGATTTATATTATATAAATCATCAGATAAGCAGAGACTATGGCAAAACCAAATTTGATAATAATCTGCAAAAAGATTTGTTTGTTTATAGATTAAACAAAACAGATAAATTAAAAGCAAACCTTTAGTTTTATAGACTCAATTTTACCATGAGAAAACTAAAAAACAAAAGGAAATAACGAAAACGAACTTAATCATATAGACGCATGAATGTCCCACATCGATTAATAAAGTATTTAAGTTTTTTTTTGAGATAATAAAGTATTTAAGTTAATGTTTATAAAAACCTCCAACTGTCCAGAAGAGCAACATTGGACACTCCATTCTTCATGAATGGGTAGCAAAAACAAACAACCTTATTGATTTAGAATAGAATTGGAATTCATCGGAATTCTTGCATTCTTGTATATCCTAACCTCCATGGCTAGGTATTTGGCCAAAAAAAAAAAACCTCCATGGCTAGGTAGCAATCTTTTTTTTTCCCCTCCTAGAAATATAAAAATTAATGGATCGGAAAGTTCAACATTTGTTTTTTTTCCTAGTTATGAGTCATAACTAAGCGCGAGCTCCATGCTAAAAATGCTATAGCTAATCTCGTCCGCTCCTGCATTGAAATATAGTCGACATGCTAAGTAGTTCCTAGAGTCTGAAAATTTGAAACAATCAAATTCCAACATATATATAATTCAAAATTTTGCTCAATCATAATGATATCGATGAACTCAATCAAAAGGACTTCAATTTTGGATTCTATAATCTGTCGGCTGGCCGAAACCCCAACAAAGTTAATGCAATTGCACTTAACCGGGGTGACAAAGACCAACATGATTGCAATATTTGCCTCAACGACATGATTTCTAAGCTCAAGCAGAGATGTCCCTTTTCCAAGGAAGTGGTCGCATGGTCTGAATTTTGCATGTTGCGGTATGCCAACCTAGATATCTTTGGAGAAATGGAACATGAAACCAAATATTTGTCGAGTCTACAATCAGACTCAACGTATTGAGTGAATTGCTTACTAATAAGATAACTCAACGTGGAACAATTTTCAAACACTATACATATTGGTGCAGTGTACTCCTGATTTGTCTGAGCAAGAGTGTCGTACTTGTCTTGTTGTGCTAAGGGCAGGGTTGGAAAGTAATTAAAGACTAGATAGAATAGTGAAATTGAAGTGTATTTCATTTGATAATTGGACCTTGGAACCAAGAATCATGCTAGCTAATGTATCTTCTTTTCCGGTTAATGATCACTTTTTACAGGTAAGAGGTCAAATTCTTGGCTAATAAATGTCGTTCTTGCTGCCATTTTGCTTATTATCTTGGCTGGTTTGCTGTTAAAAATAAGAGCAAGAAATAAGTACAATGCTATTCAGGGGAAAAATGGTGAAGGAAATGACAGTTGTTATTAATTTTGAGGCATAATTAATAAACTTGCCTTTGCTATTAACGCACTTGGCTACTCGATTGTGCAGTTGCAAGTGAGATTATAAGCATCATGGAGTCGCTGCAGCCCAATATAATAAAATACTACTACTACTATGAAATAGTAAATGAAACAGGCATATATAATTTCTAAAGATAAGCCCAATATTAAAAAAAATACTAAAATATGATAAATAAACTTCCATTATGATGTTATCAAATGTAGACTTAATGGTTTTAGAAACATAGCTAAAGATCCTGTAAACTTGTCTCTTTATAATAGTTGGGGTTTAAACTTGAACTGGTAGTTGCTCTGCAACTTAATTCTTTTGTAATTGGTTAATTGATGGCAGTTCTTATTCTTGCCATTGGATGAATATATACATATTTATCAAAAAAAAAACTTCCATTATGTGCTGACTAGAGTGCAGCATTAAGATAGAATATTTAATCATTTTGGGCCATTCCCATTAAGATCAAGTATGATATATATAGATGATGACTAGAGTGCAGCATTAATCAAATCATTTGCTGTCCAAACTCCCCTCAAAGGAACCTCAATCCAAGCTTTTGCTTTGCTTGCCGTCTCAAGCCAATTACGATACTGTTGACTATTCTGTTGACTATTGGGCCAATTACGTTACTGTTGACTATTGGATGATGAGGTGCTACGGCCAAGCCAATTACCGTTGTAATACGGATATAACATATTACCTTCCCTTGAACGAACCCCAGTCCAACCTTCTGCATCTCTTACAGTTTTAGGCCCTAAAGGAACATCAGTCCAAGTTCCTGCATCTCTTACCATATGAAGCCAATTACCGTTCTGTTGACTATTGGATGATTTGGTGCTACGGTCATAACGTAATACCTTTTGATTGCAAGTAAGCACGTGGTTTGCTAACTCACTTATTTCCCCTACTGCTGGATAAGAGAAAGATGTGCATCCAATGAATAATACACGATTTTTCAAATTGATTTCTTTGACCCAACACTTAAACGAGAAATCAAACTTGAGAAGGTTCGATTTCTCACCATCACCCATCCTCATCAGTAGGAGGTCTCCATCAGACACAATGAGCTTAGATTTGGAACTGAAACCGTTGAAATTAGTAAAAAAAATGGGCATCTGCTCCTTGGTTAGGGTAGTCCACTCTGCAAGTCCAACATTGAAGGCACCCAGTTCACCTCCTGAGAATACACAATAGAAATTTCCATTTCCATAGGCATAGGCTGCATCATCCGGGAAACTATTACAATGTAAACCACTACTGAACTCAAAAGTCTTCCATGATATGTCACCTGGAGAACATATGTGTATAATTAGAATTCAAAGCAAAGACGACACACTTTGGGGAAGTAGCATCCAATCCAAACGTTGCCAAACGATAATGAGATTTCAGTTTTGGGAGCTTAATCACCTCCCGGGTGAACGGACAGTACAAAAAGAAAGCCTCATGCTCAAATAGAAGCCACCCGTATGAAGAAGCACGAGCCATTGCACAGCAAAAAAAAAAACTGATCTTTCCCTTTGATCAGTCTGAGGCCCTCATAATCCATAGTATATTCTTCTCTAACAGGAGGGTCAGTCAGCCTGCAATCACCGACTATCTTATCACTATAGTCTGCAGGAAACGGCCACCAATAATAAGTAATCGCCCATGGGTATTTATCAACGGTGGGTATCTGACGACTTAGAACCGACCAATCCTTGCAAACTCCTCTTATACGGATTCGATCTATGATCAAATGCAAACGCCCAATTATATTTCCAACGATGTCAAGGGGCAAATCAGAATAACTCCGCACCTCCTGCATCTGTTCTACTACTTGCGCCTCTCTCCCTTCTGAATTTGGGTTGCCCTTTGGTTTTTCGGTCTGATTGAGATCTCGTCCCTTGACCCTTTCGTTCTGCATAGTGCTGACCATTTTAGATTATAAATACAAGAACATCAAATTTGAATTAAATCAATAAGATATATAGCCGACAACACATAGAAAAACACACTAAACACATAGCGGGAGATCAAAGCATATACAGAATAAACAGATAAGGGACTTTATGATCGAGAATTAGAGACATGCTTAGACAGCCAACACAGAAAAAAACAAAACACATAGAAAAGTGGAAGGAAAGCATACAAAATAAACCAATAATCAGACATGCTGAGAAAGAAAGCCAATTGATATTTTATCCAAAAAAAAAAACGAAAAGGACGCAAGAAATAAGAGAGAAGAAAAAGAAATAGTATAACAAAAGATAAAAAGATGAGTAAGCAAACCTTCTCGGAAGGCAAGGGAGAATGCTGACTATTCAAAATTGCATGCACATGTGCTAATTTTCACTATATACATAATACAAACTTAAATTGAATGAAATTAACAAACCAAACTGTATGCATATTACAAACTTATATTGAAAGAAATTAACAAACCAAAAATAAAACTATTCTAAGAACATACAACAAATCATATTCCAAATAAAACTATTCCAATGGTATTGAGAGGATTCAATACCAGGATCAGATATGATTGACAAGAGCTTACTTACAAAATCGCTGGTAATACGAGTAATAGGAGGCTTAGGTTCGATATCCTTGGGAGGCTCGGAAACAGGAGGCTCAAAAATACGCCCGGAAAAAGGAGGCTTATGAGGAGGTTCAATAGGCTTACGCATAGGAGGCTCAGACATAGGCCCGAATGCTACAATATCCCTAGGAGGCTCGGAAATAGGCCTCGATTTCAGATGAGATCTTAAAACGGCAGACATAATATCCTCCGATTCCAGATGAGATCTGGATGTGGCAGACATGATTGACAGA